>JAOTQY010182382.1:0-11317 GCA_026413445.1 Dolichallabes microphthalmus | reverse complement strand
GTATATTTAAAAACATAAAGATCAACTGTCCTGGAACATTTCCTGCAAGAAGTGTATTTGGAAAACCCATAAAGCACCATGATGAAACTGGCTCTCATGAAGACCATCCCAGGATATGGGACATAGGATTAGGAATGCTTTATAGAGCATAAGTAGCAGACACATCTCTGCTCAAATGAGAGTATTACATATTTTGGATGCTTTTCACATTATAAAACTATACAGTAAGAATTGAGAATGTGGTGTAATTGGTGTGTCCAAATTTTTGACAGGTAGTGTGTGCATATAAAGTTATCACTAATGTGGTTATTTGCCACATACTGTATGGCAACGTCACTGCCCATGATTTGAAAATCCAAGAATTAGAGAAGTGGAGAACTGCTTTGAAAAATAAAGGCCTCAGAACAAAGTAAACATGCTAGAAATATGGTCCGTTGAATTGTGACAGCACAGTGGTTTAGTGGTTAGCACTGTCGCCTTGAACATTCAGGTCCTGGGTTTGATTCCTGCATTGGGTCTGTGTGCATGGAGGTTGCATGTTCTCCCCGTGCTTGGTGGGTTTCCTCTGTGTACTCTGGTTTCCTCCCACAGTCCAAAGACATGCAGATTAGGGTAATTGGCATTCCCAAATTGCAAGATGGGAATAAATACAATGGTCACCATTGGCCACCAAGGTTGTAGCTGTAGTTGGACTACAAAGGTTCCCAGATGGATGGATGGCTGAATTGTGCGCACTTTCATAGGGAGAGAATTTCAATCAGGTCATTGACAAGGACCCAGATGGCCACCTAATTTCACATATTCCAAAGGGTCCTGACTTTTTTTTTTGTTTTTTTGGCCAGTGACTCCATTTTAATGGATATAATTCTCACAGCATCCCCTGCCACACATCCACACCCCTTGTGCAATCATAAAAAATGGCATGCATATATACTAGTCAAGAGCTAGTCAAGGCTAATCTTCATACCAAACATCAGAATGAAGAATATAATTGATCTTTGTGACTTTGCACATGGCATGGATGTTGGTACCAGATGGGCTGACTGTTTCAGTAAACTGAATCAGAAATTTCCTGGGAATGTCACACACAACATGCTGTAGGGTTTACACAGAAAAAAAAAAAATGTAACAAGTTTGTGTAAACACCTTGTTGATAAGAGAGGTCAGATGAAAATGAACAGTTGGATTTGAGCTGCCAGAAAGAATATAGAAATTCATTGCAATCACTCTTTATATCCATAGTGAGCATAAAAGCACCTCTCTGCACAAAAGAAAACCAAATCAGGTTTCAATTCTGTCAGCCAAAAACAACCTGAAGTTTTCATGACCTTTGCTATTATAAATAAATGATACCACATTAAAACTGGAGTTGAAAAATTAAAGAAAAATCATCAGATCCAAGGAAACTTGTCTGCGTTTTTGTTTCTTTCTTTGTTTTTTTAAATAAACGTCATTCTTTTCTCAGTTTTCCTCACTCAACCAAATATCTCCACATGGTCAAAACTGACAGCTTTAGCTATCAAGGATTCATAGCTATAATTTTCTTCAGCAAGAAATAACAGCATGGCCACATGGCACATGCACACATGATTGTCTGCCTACTGGTAGCCCACCATGTCTGATGGTCCTCCAGTACCTCCAGTCGACATTCACACACTGTGGGCACTTTGGGATTGCCAATTAGCCTTTGGATGCATGGCTTTGGACTGTGGGAGGAAAACAGAGTACCAGGAGGAAATCCACCATGCACAGGGAGAGCACCCAAACTTCACGCACACTGACCCCCTAAGGTGGGAATTGAGCCCGAACCCTGGAGGTGTAAGGCAACAGTGCTAATTGTATAACCTGCACCATTTGGTTCAATCAGATGCTGTGGCCTCCAATGTGCCAGGGCCTAGCTCACATTCCTTAAGGGAATTCTTTATTTGTTCATTAAACCATTCCTTGTGTTGCTGCAGAGTACCTCCCCAGTCACAGGCTATAGAGATTTCTCCTCTGGCATTCATACAACATGCATCTGAGTTGATTCTCCAGTTGGTCAACTTTAACATTTCTCAGTGTAGGATACATTTCTGCTAGTGATTGAGGCACTTTATGTGAAAGATTCAAGTTGGTTAAGATGTCAGCGAATCCACACGTTTAAAAAAACATTTTGTTCTACAGTATCCTCAAATGTACTGATATAAGTAGACTACAATAAGTGAAATAGTGCTCAATGTTTTATACTGTACTTATTTTGCAATAAGTATAAAATCCAGTAAACATCTGGCATCTGCCTGGAAAATATATCAAGAATAATTAATTTGGAAAACTACTGATGGTTCGTTAGAACTAAAAAAAATTTAATTGGAATTGAATATCCAAATTGCCCGTAGTGTGTGAATGAGTGTGTGTATGTGTGTGTGCCCTGCGATGGATTGGCACCCTGTCCAGGGTGTATCCTGCCTTGTGCCCTAAGTTTCCTGGGATAGGCTCCAGGCCCCCGCGACCCTGTATATAAGGATAAAGCGGTACCGAAAATGAATGAATGAATGGAATTGAATAATTTACACATTTGGGTTTTTTTTTTACAATAATTGAATTGATTTCCTGATCCAAATGACACAATGAAAAACCTCTGCTGAACCTCTACTGCAGTCAAGCCTCATCTCAAATCAGATGGCATGGAAACATATGGAAAAACAAAGAGAGAGAGAGAGAGAGAGAGAAGAAATAAATTTTATCATTTGTGAATAGATAGTTTACAAAAGGCTTTAGGAGCTACACCATAATAGCAGAACATATGCAGATGAGAAGCCATTATAGTAATGAAAAACAGTCCAACTTTAGTAGTTTATTATTCCATTCTCTGAGAATACATAATAATTTATTCTTAATAGAAATCTCCATATTCATACCTTGTGCTCTTTTGGACCTACTTGCTTTAAATGTAAACATGCATTTAATTAAAACACGCAAGATTTTAATTGATTATTCAGATCTCCCCCAGGGGTTTCCCCATGTTATTTTGTTCCAGATACAATGCCTAGGGAATCACATAGACAAGTATAGTGTGAAGCCTGAAAACAGTATTTCTTTTCAATTTCACTAACAAAAAAACAAAAAACATTTGAAATCAAGTATATAGATGGAAGTTGACTTGGTTTGTGTGCTGTTCCAGAATTTTGCAAGGTGTGCACAGGTTCTTTGCGTGTTTTCCTCAAGTCAGGCTTCTTTTAACCTCGCAATTACTGTACATCTCAGTAGGTGCATTAGCTACGACTAATTACCCCTAGGTGTAAATAAGCGTGTGCATGGTAGCCTGCAATGCATTGGTGTCCCATACATGACGCATAGTGTTCCTGGCATAGGCTCTGCATCCACCACTATCACCAGGTTGAAACACTCAGTGAAAATGAGTTAGTGAGAACCCTATAATTCTAGGGTTTCCTTTTAGCTATTATAAATAAATGATACCACATTAAGTTGACATGGTGGCTCAGTGGTTAGTAGTGTCTCGTCTCCAGTCTGTCTGGTAGAGTTTGCATGTTCTCCCTATGCTTGGTGGGTTTTCTCTGGGAACTCTGGTTTTCTCCAATAGCAAAAATGGTGTAAGGATATGGGGGTAAGCTGATTGCCATTTCTAAATTGCCCATAGGTTTTGGGTTGCACGCAAGCCTACAGAGGATAAGTGGAATACTGAAGGATGGATAGTTCCACATTACCATGGTTGCTGGGAGAGGCATGGATATGTGTATTTATATCTTAGTGCATTACAAAGTGAAGAAAATTTTGATGCAAGGTAAAAGAAATGTTTAATTGTAACCTTGAGTCTTGCTATTACTTCAGTTTATCCTTTACTATATACATACTGAAATATTTTAAGACAACTTTTAAAGCTATTAATAATTTTTATGCCTTTCTAGAAAACTTTTTAGAATTAATTTTCCAGAACATATTTTCTGTGCATGCTCCCTTTGCATTTGTAAAGGTTTTCCAGACCTGAACTGAAAAGAAGTAGAAGAGCCTGAGGCAAGATCACCCTTCTCCAGATGAGTCATGTTCAAAGGCTTACTGGAATGCAGCATGTCATACAGAAAGTGCAAATGAAGGATTGGTCTCAGTATTAGTACCGGCAGCACTACTGCTTTTCTCTTAGTCACGTGATCTGGAGGAAATCAGGATGATCTCTCCTCTCTCACACACACACACACACACAAACACAAAGGGCTGAGTCGCCATTTCCCGGAAAGGATGATGTCATCTCTTTCCTGCTAGATCCGCCTGTGCTTCTTTTAAAGAAACAATACTGTGATAATGCACAGTGTTCAGGTTACCTTGGAAACTCTCATATCATATGTGTATATCAATATTTCAATATTTATTTTTCTCAAATACATCTGCTTTAAGATTTAGAGTGGTCAAGTGATGAAACAATTTTATGCTTTTCTTAAGAACTGAGAACTATTTTACACCTTACACAACTCATCTCCCTCTCATATTCATCCACAACAGAGAATATGTGGAATATTTGAGGCTGGATTTACTGTATATCAAGCGAATTTAATCACTATGGATGTCTAATTAGTTAAAGTGGGCCAACATATCAAACTATGATGTGCCTTTACCCTGGAACCTAACAATCAGATAGTGCTTCACCTGACGGTCAGTAAAAATATCTTTTGGAAGAACATATAACTCTGGTTATAAGGTTATAGTTTCACAGCAGTAGGGGAAAACCACTAAGCACAATATTAAGCTTTATAGCTTTAGGCACAATAAAGCTGAGTGAGATAAGATTTCTAATCCTGTCAGCCAACGAGATACGCAACAGCAACAATGTTATGTTTTGACTCCTACAGTACTGTTTCCTGGTAACACTCTCTCTCTCCCTCCCTCTCTCTCTCTGGAAGTTTCCAGAACCCAGAAGTAAAAGACTCACACTCAGTGAAGGAATGCATACTGTGTTGTACTTTGCTCCCTGTTGTGCTTCTCTAATCACTTCATCCTTCACACATGAACTGAAACACAAACAGCCCTACCCTGGATCTCTTACCCTTGCCCTTTAAGAGAGACCTTTGGAGCCGGCGTGGAGGATTGGCACACACACACACACACACACACACACACACACACAAAGACTAATATACTATAGCTGAGGCCAGTCGAAGGAGAAGGACTTCTTACTTTAGAGGCAGCTTTGATATATATATTTTTATGTGAAATACAGTAATATGGTGTAATATACTATGATATAATAAACATCTAAACTAATATATCATCATTTAAATTATAATTATATATTTCCTATTTGTTAGAGAGCTAGAATATCGATAATATTTAGATAGATTTTACAATCAGTTTACTAGTTCTACCTAAATTAATCCAGTTAAATTCAACTTGCCATATTTGTTAACAGCTCTTTTAAAAAAAATTTTTTTAAATAATGTTTGTGAGTGAGTGCGTATCATACAGTATATGCTACTGTTGTATATGAAAGGGTTTTCAGGTCTGTCTTTGATGTTTTAATAAGATTGTACTGCCACTTTTCCCCCCAATTTTTATGTAACATACACAACATAGGCTAGGAAATATATGTACCCCAATTATTGCACCCATATGCGATTCCTTCTCAAACTTGGATACCGGAAGCACACAGGAAGACAAGGGGTGATAAGGTTGGAGTCAAAGAACGCTGGATCCCTCCTCATCAACATCCTTAATGCTCTTATAGCTGAAATGAATAATCACTAATGCCCACATCTACACACCAACATGTAGTGGAAATCTCTCTTAATCTAATCTATCTATTTCTAATCTATCTTATTTCAATAAGGGAAGGGGGTCTAACTTTGTATTAACGCCCATGGTTTTGTAAAGGGCAAATATGATGTCACCATCAGTTGTCCACAAACTTTTAGCCCAGTGGTTCTCAACCCTGGTCCTGGATGACCCCCTTACCCAAAATGTATTTATCCTGGGCTGGGAATGATGCTGAGAGCACAATTGGAGTGAGGATTTGAACCCAGGTCACCAGTCCACTACCTCTTTCTTTACTCTGAGGACTGGGGAGTTAAAAAAAAAATTATATAGTTTTATGAACTGCAAACTGTTAAGTAAAACGAGCAACCAATCATCTTCTTGACTATTTGGGAACAAGAGCCAGCCGTGTCATTATGTTGGTATGCCTTGATTTTGTCATTAGTGTGAAATGTTATGACCCTGACTTCCTGCGCAGGGGGGTCTGAGGTAGCCTGGCTACTTATGGTATGTGTGTGTGTGTGAGAGAGAGAGAGAGAGAGAGAGAGAGAGAAAATATGCGTGTGCGCATGCGCATGGAGAGGGTTGCCTGATTGCATCATCGCGAACCACAGCCTCTGGCCGCCCGGGGCTATAAATAGGATTACGTCACTCAGGCTCCACCCATTTACTAGTAGAATACCACGCCGGTTCTACTATAAAACCGGACCGGGGTGATGCAACGCACCGGCCACAGCTGTAACCTCCCTCAGAAAGAGAAAGAGAGAGAGAGAGAGAGAGTAGATAAAACGATAAGGAGAAGCAGAAACAGCAGCCTGGTTAGAGTTTCAGCTGATTCACACACAGGGTAAGTTAGCATTTCATGTTTTGCTGTCGGCTGATTCGCCGCTGTCCAAACGACGTTGTTTACGTTGGCTGAACCGAAAAAAGAAAAAAAAAATCAGAAATAATTTAATATTTTTGTCTTTTAAAGCCTTCCACGATGTCTCGGCAAGATGTAAAAACTTTATATTTTGTGTTTAGTCGGTTTATGAAACTCGGACACACTTAAGTTAACTGGCGTTAGCTTTATAACTGTCAAAGTGTAACGTAAGCGTTCGCGCGCACAAGCATAAGTTAGTTTCGTTGTGTGTGTGTGTGTGTTTGTGTGTATTTCTGTAAATATGTTAAAGTGTAAAGTTTTTGTAACAAAAAAAAAGGCAATAAATAAATAAATAAATAAATAAAGAGTTGGTATGACATGGTAATTACATTGATAGTAACCGCCCACTTTACTGTCTTTCTGTTTGTTAGCTTTATCTGTTGTGTGTTTGTCCATTCAATTGAAATTGGTATTCGTTATTATAAATGAGTGTTAAATAAGTGTCTTCAATGCTTCCAGGTTTCAGAATGATGCTTCAGCATCCTGGTCTGGGTCTGGGTCTGGATCCTTCAGAGATCAGTGCCACGACCCTGATGCCTTGTCTGTCCCCACCCGGCTCTCTCACGCTTGACGATTTCACTCATTTCAGCCCTCTCGTCAAGGAGGAGTTGCGCTATGCCATCCAGAACAGACGCCTGTCTGGAGGAATGAGTACGGCTGGGACGAGCTGCTCCGGCTCCGGCTCGGAGAGATACCCTGAGCCACTGCGTGCGAAAAGTGAGGTACAGAAGGCCAATGTTTTCCGTTTGAGACCAGAAATTCCTTATAAATGAAGCTCATGTGTTAATGATGTTTTCTCTTTACAGTTCACAGCGGAGGAGCTGAATCGCAGGAAAAGACGACGGGAAAGAAACAAAATTGCTGCTGCGAAGTGCAGGAACAAGAAGAAGGAAAAAACGGACGGTTTACAAAAGGTAGAGTTTTGAGCCTGTGTGCCCTTTATAGATCGATCCTTTAATGTTTCACCCAGACATATAATCTGGTGTCCATAAAAGGTTTTAAGATTATTTAGTTTAAGCGATTAAGATAACCTGGCTCTTAGTTGATTTTTTTTTTATGGACGTATTGTTCCATGCTTTACGTTTCTTGTGAAAAGAGTTTAACATCATCCTAACTCCTTTTCTGGCAGGAGTCAGAGAAGCTGGAGTCCTTAAATGCTGAGCTGAAGGCGCAGATTGAGGAGCTAAAGAACCAGAAGCAGCAACTGGTCTACATGCTGAACCTGCACCGGCCAACCTGCATCGTCCGCGCACACAATGGACAAACTCCTGAAGATGAGAGGAAGCTGTTCATCCAACAGATCAAAGAGACCACGCTGCAGTGCATGAACTTTACCACGACCACATCGGCAAACCCATCCATACTTACCACATGTGAACAGATTTAAAGCACAAAAACTTTTTTTTTTTGAGAAGATGTTGCCAAGGATTACTGATGGACTCGCTCAATAAAGTAGTACACTGTAAAAGGACTGAGGACATGAGCAAGCAATATGTATGAGCACTAACCTCAAAGGTCATTTTGTTTTTGTTGTATTTAAATGTTGTTTAAAATGCTGTAACAATGTTGTTTTTGTACTGTATGTGCACCAAAGCTCCGTGAGACTCCAGTCACTAATGATATCTAGCACTAAAAATGAAAAAAGGTGGATCACTGTGGCATAAAAAAATATGTATGAAGCTCGATGTATGTCCATAGCTTCTGCTTAGCGTCTCTATAATCTTCGAGCTGCTGCTACGCTCCTATCTCAGGTCACGAAGGACATAGTGTGGAAATGCAGATGAAGAAAAAGAACAAGGAAATGGAATGAGACATTGTGGACATTACTGTTATCTATCGGTAGCTGCTTAAGGATTCAAACAAACAGAAAGTGTGTCCTGTTAAACCCTCCATGATAAAGTTTGTTCCTTGTTCATCTCAGAATTGTGTTTTGATACAGCATCTGTGTGCTAAAATGTTCTACTGTGGGTATTTTTGTACAACCTTCATTTAATCTACATGCACAATCTGGTCACTTTAAAATAGCTTTTGTATAGTTGTGGTGCATTATAGCCGAGTGCTCCTGAGTCATGGTGAAACACTGAACTACCTTTGTTTATTTTACTCTCCCTTACAACTAGTGTTTTTTTTTTCTTTTTTTTTAAGTTGGACAAAAGACGCAGGCGTCAGAAGATTATCCTATTTTATGATTCTTGTCGTTGTTATTATTATTATTATATTTTTTTAGATTTCCAAGTTTTGAAATTAAGCTATGTATGTTTCTCTGCCACGTAGACCATGTCTGATCCCTTTCAAGCTGTTCACATGCACTTCTCACATAAAACTTGGTTGTTGATTGGTATTTAAACATCAACATCCTGTATTAACTAATGTGGGCTGTATTTGTTATGTTTTGTCACATCATTAAAATACCTCTGTACACAAATACCTATCTTTTCATGTGTATCTTTGTGTTTGTTTTGTTTTCCTCATGTATGTGGTACCTGTGCCAAGGTCTTGAGCCAGCCCTCATTTCTTTGTAATGAATTAAATTCAATGATTTAGATTAAATTAAAGAGATGGGAGCTTTGTTGCGAAAGTCTGCAAACAGCATGAAGATACAATTTAAAAGCTGGTTGCTTTTGTAACAACCTCAGCAGCAACCTAATTTCCCCTCTCGTCAGTATCTAGCCATTCAGCATCACCAGTAATTACTAATCACCAACCTGATCACCTTTCATCATCTGCACCTGTTTCTCCCTGGTTCTTGTCTTTGGATTTTAGATGTTTTTAAATGCTCGAATGATTCATAAATCACTGTGTGGCTTAACAAATAAAAACATTCCTCTGAAACTACTCAGGTACAGGGACTGTTGTGAAAATGAGAGACAAAATCTTGCCAAAAATGGCAGCCAAAAAAGTCTTTAAGGAAGACTGGGGAACTATGTCTATATGTGTATGTGTGTGTGTGTGTGTGTGTGTGTGTGTCTACCCGCCCGCAGCATTCTGGCTTGAGTCCAAGTTCTGCTAATGTAATAATTCAATAAATTGAAAAGATATCACCAGGAATATTATTAGAACAGTAAGCCTTTGAGGAATAAAAATAGTCATTGCTGTAATACCTGTCATACTTCCATGTAAAAACAAAACAAAAACATGTGTCTCCCAGTAACCTAATAGAATTCCACAGAAAGCTCATAGTGACCGAATTACAGGGGATTATCACAACACACATCAGGGTCATTTCCAGACACATGTTTTAACACAAAATTACCTTCAATCTGAGTTTGAGGGTCTTACCAGTGTCTATCCCCCAAATAATCAAAACTAAATCCGTGTATTATTTTACATTAAAGACTCACTGACTCTAGATCAACAGGTTTCTTCTGATGTCTTCTGATTAAAGGCTTGGAAAATCTACTGATGAAATATCGTCAGTCATCAGTGAATCAGTTTTTTTCTATTTATTTCATGTCCAACGCTGAAGTAAATTCACCCGTGACTAGCCATATCGTACATCAGTGATTATCAGCATAAAGAGCCAGAACAGTTGTAGATTAGGGTTAAAGAACAAGCTTTAAGAGAGTCCTTGTGCAAAGTCTTTGTGTCAGCAGTGCATCACGTTTCACCATTACAGAATCACTTAAGAAATGTATTTTGTAAGGTCAGTTTGTATGCGCAAAATGTTCCTGTTCCTGCTTTGGGCAATTGTAAATGTGTGGTGTAAAGAACCCTCAGCAAACCAACAGAACAAATATTCTATATAAAACAAACATAAAACGCATCTTGAGACAATTTGTTACAATAATGTTAGAATAAAAGTTATAATTTGTTTTATTTGTTCGTGAATTATAGCACCCCATGGAATGAATTTCAGAAAACTGTCCAGAAAAAACTTTATCAAGCTTCCTGTTCACTTCCTGTTGTCAGTAGGCACCCTAATCTGCAGAAGGAACTGCATAAAGCCCCCATAGGCTTTAATAGAAATGCTGTACGTTGCATATACACATTCCTCAAAACTGTGACAACTGATTAGATTTGATGCTGATTATTTGTCTTGAGAAATCTGTGAACTATTTTCGCTCGAACAAAAGAAGGACA
This sequence comes from Dolichallabes microphthalmus, assembly GCA_026413445.1. NCBI lineage: Eukaryota > Metazoa > Chordata > Actinopteri > Siluriformes > Clariidae > Dolichallabes > Dolichallabes microphthalmus. The sequence goes on along the minus strand of JAOTQY010182382.1, from coordinate 576 downwards.
CTGAAATATAATATGGAACTGGACTCCATGTTAACCTAATGACATCAACTTTATCACCCAAATGAGGATGGGTTCCCTGTTGAGTCTGGTTCCTCTTCCTCTGGTTTCTTCCTATTACCATCTCAGGGAGCTTGTCGTTGCCACCATCACCCTCGGCTTGCTCATCGGGGACAATCTGATCATTTTGATTAATACACATTTTTTCACATTTCATACACATTTCTATCATTTTCTTTTTATTCTGTAACAGATGCTTTGTGACAAAGACCATTGTTAAAAGTGCTATACAAATAAAATGGACTTCACTCACTCACTCACTCACTCACTCACTCACTCATCTTCTATACCGCTTTATCCTGTGTTCAGGGTCGCGGGGGCCTGGAGCCTCTCCCAGGAGGCTTAGGGCAGGAGGCAGGGTACACCCTGGACAGGGTGCCAATCCATCGCAGGGCACACACACTCACACTCATTCACACACTACAGGCAATTTGGAAACATTAATTAGCCTAACCTACATGTCTTTGGACTGTGGGAGGAAACCGGAGTACCCGGAGGAAACCCACCAAGCACGGGGAG
>JAOTQY010182355.1:0-11321 GCA_026413445.1 Dolichallabes microphthalmus | reverse complement strand
GTCCTGATGACATACCTGTGGAGGTATGGAAGTGCTTAGGAGAGGTGCCAGTAGAGTTTCTGACTAGTTTGTTTAACTAAATCTTGGAGAGTGAGAGGATTCCAGAAGAATGGAGAAGTGTATTTGTGCCGATTTTTAAGGTATGCATTAATTACGATTGTTACAACACATACCTTTCAATAGGTCTTCGATTTATTTATTTATTTATTAATTTATTTATTTATTAAACAAAGAAAAGGTGAAATTTAGGTCTTCATTCACTCTTAGAACTCTTCTTAACAGCAATAACTTACTTTTAAAGCCTATGTTTCCACAAAATGTAGAGTGTAAAAAAATTTTCAAATATATTTAATTAATTGTTGTTGTTTTGTCCTTATGGTTTACATAACATATAATCAAAACAACATAAGCCTGTGACGTGACTGTTGGCTACACAGTGCTGCATAATATTGCAAGCTTAAGCAAAAAAAGGGATAAAAAAGTTGCTTTGGATGTTAACCGGGGCAGTGCTGCCATGTTCCCAGATATCATGAATGGTACACTGGTCAGGGAACAATATATTCCAAATGAGCTGAGAATTAGCTCCTCATTCATTAAACAATCATGTCAGAAGACATTTCCTGTGATGATTTGCAAAGATGTTATTCTGTTCCAGAAAGGACAACTCATTGAGTGTGATTGAAGATCACTTAAACACTTTGATAAAATCAAATCATTAAACATCAGAAGAACTCACAACTATATTTAATAGAGAAATTAAGAGCATTTGCACATGCTGAACAATGCAAAGATAAATCAAGAGATAGGGACTTAATAGCTGTGTAGCCTTAAGAAAATCATCAGTGAGACTAATCAGTGTAAAAAAATAATATTTTTTTTTAAAAAGGATTAAATTTACTAGGAGCATAAACAAATGAAATGTGAAGCATTGGAAAAGGTCATGTGGACTGATTTACCCTGTTCCAGAGTTATGGGTAATGTAGTGATTAAAGTTTTTTCATCAAAGGATTTTTTTCTTCTCTGATGGCCCTGGCCTGGCATATTAAAGAGACATCATTTTCTCACACATATTGGACACCACAGAATCCAGACCATAATCCCACTGAGAATTTTTGGAATGTGCTGGTGAAAGCTTTATGCAGCGGTCTGACTCCCCCATCATCAATACAAGATCTTGAAAAGTAATTAATGTGAATGCGGATGAAAATAAATGTTGTGATGTTGCATAAGCTTATCAAATTGATGCCAGGGCTGTAATCAAAGCAAAAGGTGTAATATCAAGATACATGGCTTGTTTTTTGGACAGGCAGTGCCTGTCACTCTTACATGTGTACGTGCATTTTATTTGGCATTGGTTGTACACTGGGTGGTTATCTTCCCAAATGATATAGTTTCACTTCACTGCAATACTGTATATACTAGAAATTCATGAAAAAGGGAGGACAATGTTTTTGGATTTTTTATTTTTATTTTGCAGGCATCAATTGCTAGATTCCAGCATGGAAGAGAGAATAAGTTGAAAAGATTAATATGTTGTGTTCTAGTAATGGTTACATTGTGCATTGAAATAATCACTTATTTCTTTTTCTAGTTTCTGGATTTCCAGTTTCCTTAGTGTCTTGCTCTTCCATCTTGGGGTCCATGTCCTTGAGCTTTCTCATGTTCATTTCAGTCTTGCCTTCTGCCTGCTCTATAAGATGCAATTGAGTTGTCTGACAAGTTTGTGAATTTTGTCAGAAATATATCAATTAGCAAAGCAGGATGTGGGTATAATGTAGATTTACTTTAGGCAATTCTCACCATATTACCAGGCTGCATATCAGGCTGCACAGTGTCTGGGTCCTGTTACAAATACAATATTTTTGTATTAGCAGAAAATTACTGAATTTTTCATTATGGACTAAATAAGTAGGCTATTTCCACAAAATTCACACTATACCTCAAGCCTGTTGAAGTTCAGTGACACTCCACTGCTGCAGTTGTGCTATCCACCTGCCATATTTAATAAGACTTGTATCAATAGGATTGGCATGCCCTGTTAAAACAATAAGGCCACTACCTGGTTTGCACAACTGTAATGCCTTAAGCTTCCTGGCACTTGTGCTGCTTCCTGTTTTGTGATATACCTAAATTTTGTGTATTATTAGGAAATATTATATTAGTCACATTAATGACAATGAGGTATGGGTTTAACTCTGACCAAATAGTTTTTCTATGTAGCATTTAATGGGTCATTTCAAAGTAAAAATGACACTGATGCCGCAAAACATCTATAGTGATCATGATATGGTGTTTCAGACTGCCAAGGATCCAATGTCTGGGCATGGTGTCTGAGGCCCTTTGAGGTTATGTCCCACAACCTGATATGGCTTAAGGATTTTCAAAGCCCCTGGCAGTCTAATGCCCTCAGAAAGTTAGGGAGAAATGCCTCAGACTGCCTTTGGCTCTGCGCTTGGCCTGATGACATTAGTAGGCCCTTGGAGGTTATGTAGCAAAGTACTGGCCCCACAGGTATCTCAGCAAAACCCAAAATGTCAGGTGTCAGCGACCCCCAGATGGGCCATGAAATGCTAAGGACCTCTACAAACCCCTGAAGTTCTAAGATCCTTGGAAAGCCTCAAACCAGGCCCTGGATCATATAAGTGTTGCAAAGAACCACAGCCAAGACCCTATGAACTCAAGAAAATCTCCAATCTTGCCTCTGAGCCTCACTATAAACCAGGTGTTATATATGTATAGTTATTTGTAAAGACTCCATCAGTCTCATGAAATCTGGATGCCCAACCAAACTGAGTAATCAGGGATGACGGGCCTTGTTCAGAAAGGTAACCTAAGGGCTGCTATAAATGAGTTCCCTTGTGAAGTTGGGAAAGACTTACAGAAGGCCACCCTTCTGAAGGTCACTGTAGCGCTCCACGAATCAGGCCTATCTTGTACAGTGGCCAGACAGAAGAATTCCTCAAGAATCTCGAGTGGGACCTAAAAATGGCTGTGCACTGACCCTGCCTATGCAACAACCTGTTTGAGCTTTAATGATTCTTCCAAGAAGAATAGTAGAAACTTCCAAATGAAAGGTGTGCCAAGTTTGTAGCATTATTTACAAGCAGACTTGAGGCTGGCAAAGGTGCTTTGACCATATAATAAGTAGAGTCTGAATATATATGTAAATTGGATATTTCAATCTTTATTTTTAATAAACAAACAAAACATTTCAAACACCTGTTTTTACTTTATAATTTTGTAGGATTGTGTGTAGATTAGGGGAATATAAATTTGAATTCATTTTAAGATGTATGTGAAACATACCATAATGTGGGAAACTTAAAAGGGTCTGAAAACTTTCATTGGCACTGTAAATAAATTCAGTTCTGCCTGCTTCCCATCCTACATTATCTGAGTGATACCGAGGTAAAGACTTCACCTTTTATTTCATTAAGCATACAGAAGCTACTGTGTTTTCGATTCAATTCATTTGGTGGAAAATTATAGTTTCTGTCACTGTTTATATTGTTTTTATAATTCATATAATTTATTACATTTGGTTGTTTCAGAGCTGCCAACACTCTCGTATTGAGTGTGAACCTCACTCAATCACTCATCTACACATGCTCTCACGCCAATTTCCTATGCTTCCATATTCAAAACAAACTTTCTGTCTGTCCAGCCAGATTTTGTCATATGCAGTAATGTGAAGCACCTCTATGAGATAACACACGGGTCGTTAGAGCATACATATCCGAGTAGTCCGAGGTGAGATCGTGTAAAATACCCCAACTGAGAACCCAGTTAAAATAAGCTACTAATAAGCTACTTTCTCAATGTAAACAAAGTCCTGCACCAATAAATATTCATTAGAAAAGCTAATCTGAATATTTTTAATAGGATTAGGTCATATTTTCACTGCTGAAATGACAATCTACTTTTTCAATTTCTCATTTGTGGTTCACTCTACGATTATCGAACAGGGGGTGTATTTGGCTGATGACGAAATGAGTCCAACTTAGCATAAACAACACGTACGATACAAAGTTTTATTTCTTTGTATTAATATGTTAGGCAGAAAGGCAGACATGTACATTGGATTCAACCTGAAATAATATCACTGACTACATTAAATTAGATCATTTTATTTTTACTATTCCTTCAACTTCTTTTCCAGTCAACAACGGGTACTTCAGCTAGTAGCATAACTTTTTTTCTGTTTCCTTCTTTTTGGCTTCATATTTGTTAACAGTCATATTTGTGATTTCGTCTGAGACCCACTATGATGATTTTTACTATGCATTTATAAAAAATAAATAAATAAATGAATATGATAAAAACTGAATTTAAAGACAAAAGTCGCTTGAACTGTTTTCTTTATTACAGAAGCTGTCACACTCAGTCATAACCTTGTATTTAAAAATTACTTATTGAAACTGTTGGAGAAATGCAAAAGGCCAACATTGGTGCTAGAAAATGAAAAGTTCAGTGAAAAAGTTAATTTTCAGATAGGATCATATAATACCATTTTTCATAACATAATAATGGTTCCTCATCTCCTGATCCATGCTTCTTTTTTTTTTGTAAACATACAAAAAAATTATTTTTGTGAGCGTACATATTTATATTCCTATCAGATAAAATTAAACACATTTGCTAAATACAATTTCATGCCGTTTTCATGTCTATAACTTTTAAAAAACCTAATCTTTCTATGAAATTCACATGAAACTTCGCCAATTTAGATTTCCCATGAAAAAACATTAACCTGAAAAACAGTATTATTTTAAAATGCAAAATTGTGAAGATATTGCCACATGAATTTGACATTTAAGCTTTTACAAAAACCCGGAATGCTTTAATTAAATTTTTTTTATTTTTAAATAATTGTTTGAAGCAAGACAGTATAACGCTGCAAAATACCCTTTTTGGGGGCACATATAAAATCATCTCTCCAAAACAGATGAAGTTAGCAAAATGAAATTTATAGGGAAACAAGACTGGTCACTTCCATTTTGCATAAACTTCAGAAGTAGCTTCTTTGGCAAACATATTATCTGTATTATAAAATATAAACAAAATATTAAATCAGCACCAATACTGTGTATTGCCCGAAACGCTTTAGGTATATGATCCATGTTTGCAGGCCAGTTTTGCCAGGGCCAATATGGCGAACGCGTTAACGTATCAGAGCAACCGTATCACAAACTAACTTGTGGCACGGCCACAAGTCTAAAAGCCAATCAAAATAGCTTGTAGGCGGGATGAACGCGTATGTGTATCTTACGCAACAAGGACTGTTCGTGCGCCATAACAGTTTGCCCCCCACATTCAGCTGGAGAAGGTGGAAGCAGAGTACGTCATCATTGTACACAGTTTATTGTGCATTTATCTAACATCGGACCGTGCAGAACAATAGATGCTTTGAGTAATTTTTGAGGCGTTGGAGATTTCCTGGTGGTCCAGACCAATATCGCAGAGGCCCGTCGTTTAAACGAGGATTCCAGTAGGCCGCAATAACACGGTAAGGCGGAGTAGGAGACGTAAATAGATATGGCTAGCTAGCTAATAATTTAGTAGTCAGTAGACAATAGTATATCTGTAGAAAACTGCAGCAACACATTTTGAAATGATGTAAAACTTTATAGTTGCGTTGTTTTGTTTGCTACTCTAGTTGCTAGCCTGTTGCCAACAACGCGGATATCGCCGAAGCCTGAGTGAGGCCTTGTAGCTCTGCCTATTAATTGTAGTCTTTGTATATGAATTTTATTGTAATTATGCGAATGTTTTAAACAAACTGTTTGTTTTTTAATGATAGCGTGTAATGTAATTATTAGCAATTTGTTTTGCTACTATACCCATGTGGTTTAGCCTTTTGCTATCCGTGTCCGCGGAAGCTAAGCTATTCAGCCATTAATAGCTTAGCTACAAGTTAGCTACAGGTTCCGCGCGGTCCAAATTGACCACAAGTTTTTTATTTATTTTTTATGTTTAACAATATTTGGTTATAAATACGTGGGTGTGGCTTGTGACATGTGTCTCGGAAGAGAACACGTTTGCGGTCATCTCTTTTATAACGTATTTTTATTTCTGTTCTGTGTACAAGCAGATCTCCGCCATCATGGCCGACGACTTTGACATCGAAGCCATGCTTGAGGCGCCCTATAAAAAGGTGGGTGTTTTAGTTCAGTGCGATAAGCTATTGAATTTAATTGAAACTTCAGGCCAGCCTACGCCTTGTTTTCGCTAGCTTATGTGCAGATAAATACCATGTTTGTGTTTATATATGATAGTGGTTTCAATGAATAAATGCCCATCTATCTCTTTTTGTAGACATGCCTATATCTCACCTCTACTCCCATGAATTCCAGTGTGAACTGTCAAAAAAATGAAGGTAGTAATTGCCCCATATATTGATGTACTGTGGTACCCATGGTTGAAAATATTTAGGCTGATTGATTTTGGTGCCGACAAAATAAATGCAGTGGATGCATATGAACTTAAGTGCTGGTATGGTGTCCGTGGAGACTTATTCATGCTTTTGTGTGCATGGTAATTTTAGCACCTACCCTTACTTTTAGTATTCAGTATACGTTAGTCGTTACTGAAGGATAATTCTAGTTTGCATGTCTCATGTATTGTAATTATGACCAAAAAAAATTACAATTATGGACTTTCCATAAAAGCTATTCCATGCACTTCATATTTTTCATGGGATTGGAAATGAACAAAGATGTGTTGCATAGCCTATTAAAGAAAATTGTAATAGTGATTAATTTGTGCATGCAGCTGACTATCATATACCACTTTCATAATAGTCTCAGAAAAGAGGGAATGATGGCTCTCTGCATATTGCAAAAAGCTTTCAGCTGAAAGAGATCGTTTACACTGAATGCAGATGGCCAATTATTTTAAGAAACTCATGCACATTATTAGGTAGACTGAAGAACCTCTCAGCTTTAGATGTTCTTTGGGAGTCGATATTACTAAGCCGTGTGAATCCCTGTTTGCTTCAGGGCGAGATGTGTGACAGAGGTGGCATCGAACTCTTACAGTCCACGAAGGAAAATGGGGTGAAGATCACTGGAATGGCATCCACCACTGGAGCTCACTTAGTGGCTGCCTGCTAGCATTGCCACTTTGGGTCGTTTAGGCACAGATAGCCTTGGTACTGAACCTTTCAGGCTGCTAAGAGATCAAAATCACAACATGCCATTTTTATTTGCATAGCATTAGCTCTTGACCTATTGACTGTACCACGTACGCAATAAAATCATTAGTAAGGAAGGAAAACAGCAGCCTAGTGGTTCACATGACCCTTTTCTGTCACTTTCCTAAACATAAATATTCTAAAGTGCACACATGTAATGATCATATTATATTCTCTTTTGTTCCCACTCCCTTTATCCTTACAACTTGCAATGTTACGCCGTCCTCCTCATGATGTTCTTCTATCGACCCTGCTTAGGATGAGACCAAGTCAATAAGTTCCAATGGCCATGAAGAACGGAGCAAGAAGTGAGTTTGTCTTAATTTAACATATTGTACACAATTAGTTATTGTGATTGTGCTGAATTAGAATTTATATATTCTTTTAGAGACCTGAATGGATTAAATTGAAAATCGCTGTAAGTGTTTCAATAACATTGCAGTCATGAGCCAGCAGATTACATTGGGTAATAAATGTGCAAATTGATAAGTATGTACTTTCAAAATGGAAGGAAAAAGAAGAGCAGAAGTCGTAGTAGAAGCAGGGAGAGAAAGAGAAGCAAAAGCCGTGAGCGCAAAAGGAGCCGGAGCCAAGATAAGAGTCGTGAACGCAAGAGGAGTCGGAGCCGGGACAAGAAACGCAGTCGCAGCCGGGAGAAGAGACGTAGCCGTTCCAAGAGCAGGGAGCGTGCTGGGCGCTTCAGGACAGCCTTGTATGTATACCAGCTCTGGTTTAGGCCTTACATTTGTTTGTGTACAATTACATTAACTATTGTTCCTTTTCTTTTTGGTGGTCCATAACGTATTATTTTTCACAAAAATGTTTTTGAAATCAGCCCCCCAAATGTTTCCTTCACACTCATTCACTCAAATATATAATTATGCCTGCTTGGCTTGCAGTGAAATAAAAAAATTATCAAACTTAGCCTGATATTTCCAAATAAATCTAAAAAGTTTCATGATGACCTTTGGCAGTGGAGCGGTAGTAGTCGTTGCTGAGATAAACCTTGTTTTTAAATCACAGTTCTGGCCTGAAATTTAACGGTGGTTCCAGGGGGAAGACTGGCCCACCGCCTGTCATCAAACTAAGGTTTCTATGATATTAATTTTGTTGTGCCTGTTCAGTTTATGAGTCAAAAGGGTACACCTTTTAGTAAAAATGGTAACACAAAATCTTTTCATGTAGCCGGAAAAAGTCTAGGAGCCGCAGCCCATTCAAACGAGACAAAAGTCCTGTCAGGTAAGTTTCCTCATTTGGAGAAATACTTGATTTTTTAAAATAATTTTTTATTTTAAATAAATGAAGTACTTAAATTATTATTTTGATATATTGCTACAGTGAATCTTCTGCACTTACAGACAGCCCATAGATAATCTCACACCAGAGGAGAGGGATGCCCGCACAGTTTTTTGCATGCAGCTTGCTGCCAGAATCCGGCCCCGGGACCTAGAGGAATTTTTCTCTGCTGTGGGGAAAGTCTGTAGCTCTTTTTTATTTTTTTTTTATTTGTGAGCCAGTCAATTATTCTAATCATTTTAGTTTTGTGCAGTTTTAACATTTTCTTCATTTACCAGGTAAGGGATGTGAGGATGATCTCAGACAGAAACTCCAGAAGGTCCAAAGGCATTGCCTACATTGAATTTGTGGATGCCACCTCTGTACCACTAGCAATTGGTCTGTCTGGGCAAAGGCTGCTTGGAGTACCAATCATTGTGCAGGCTTCACAGGTAAGCAAAATGGTCAATAGATAATTACGTTAGATTTGTGGTCTTTTAAGGTAGTTGAACTGGGTTTGTTCATTCTTACAATTTTTTGCCCTTAGGCTGAAAAGAACAGAGCTGCTGCCATGGCCAACAACCTTCAGAAAGGCAGTGCTGGACCCATGAGACTGTACGTTGGCTCATTGCATTTCAACATCACAGAGGACATGCTCAGAGGGATCTTTGAACCGTTTGGACGAGTAAATGCTCCTTTTCTGGCATAAGTCTGCAGCTTATGCCCTCTCTGCATCACTTTGATTTTGACTTGTTTATTAATTGTTTGTATTTAACCTGCCCTGTTTTATTAACAGATTGACAGTATTCAGCTTATGATGGATAGTGAAACAGGGAGATCCAAGGGATACGGCTTTATCACGGTGTGTTTATACTGAAGACGTTTTCTATTTCAATCATATAAAAGAAGAAGGAAAAGAAATTTAAAATCTCAAAGTAATTTTGTTGGAAAATTGTTTCCGTTCAGTTTTCTGATGCAGAGTGTGCAAAGAAGGCATTGGAACAGCTAAATGGCTTTGAACTGGCTGGCAGGCCCATGAAAGTAGGCCATGTGACTGAACGCACAGATGCCTCTACAGCTAGCTCTTTCCTGGATAACGATGAGCTGGAAAGGACTGGCATTGACCTGGGCACCACTGGGAGGCTGCAGCTGATGGCCAGGCTGGCTGAAGGTAAACTGAAGGAGACCACCTTTTATGTTGGTTCATAGATGCACTCCCTAAATATAGACATGTATTGTTTTTAATAAGTCCTACTGATAAAACATGAGCCTGTTTATTTTTACCTTAACCTTTCCCCAAGGCACTGGTCTGCAGATCCCTCCAGCTGCACAGCAGGCTCTTCAGATGAGCAACTCGATGGTGGCAATGGCAGCAGCTACAGGTATTTAGTGATTAAATTAACTATTAATGTTTTTAATGATAATTCTTAGATGTTTACCGTTTTTTTTTTTTTTTTTCCGTTTTTTTAAGCGGCTATGAACCCTGGATTAAGTTTCAATATTAATGTGCCCACAAATCAACCTCTCAATCTACCATCTCAGCCAATTGCCACACACTGCTTCCAGCTGTCCAACATGTTTGATCCAAATTCGTAAGTGACCTCAGCACCATTATAAAGACTATGTATTGCCACTTGTGTATTGGCTTACAGTTAATATGTTCATGTTGTCCTATTATAATAGGGAGAATGATCATGGATGGGATATTGAAATCCAAGATGATGTAATTGAAGAATGTAACAAACACGGTGGAGTGATTCATATATACGTCGACAAGAAATCTGCTGAGGTATAGGGTTTTGTGATTTTTATAAATTGGGGCACACCCACATTGCAAATGATTATAACATTTTAGGCCATTTTAGACAATCTCTCTGTTTAAAAACACTCTCAGCACTTATTAATATATTAAATCTCCAAACAATTTAAAATGCTTAGTCCCATTGTTCAGACAATTTATAAATGCAGTTAAATCAATTAAAACAACTGCCAACAGATAAATGGCGTGGGGCCCATGCCTTGATGTACTATTTTGGTGGCTCAAGGATGACCTGCTCAATATTAGGCAAATGGTCATGTTCTTGTGGCTGATCGGTGTATGTAATAAAAGTATTTTAAGCAGTAATGGTCATGTGTCTCCGCCCCTTCGATTTGCCATATGTTAAGGGGTATTGTCTGAAGTAGTTATGTCTATTTTCTGTGTTTTATGCTAGAGATCAAAATTGATGCAAGAAAATGTCTGTTAAATTAATTTATTGGGAAAGCAATAAAAAGCCCAAAAAGAAATAGTTAAATGTAAACAGAAATAACTTGACCTCTTTTCATTAATTTTTTTAAAATAGGGAAATGTATATGTAAAGTGCCCAAGCATCCCTGCTGCAATGGCTGCTGTTAGTGCATTACATGGACGCTGGTTTGGAGGTAAATTATTCTAATTCATTGCTGAATTTACTTAAAGCTTGCTTTTAAGCTGTTTTAGCAATGTTTTGATTTTACATTGAATAAGAGTCTAAATAACCATCTGGATTTTACATATTGTAACCTCTTGTGGTTCTTTTCACAGGTAAAATGATCAAAGCAGCATACGTCCCTCTGCCAACGTACCACAATCTTTTCCCTGAGTCAGTGCAAGCTACACAGCTTCTTATGCCTACTCGCCGGTGATCCCTAGAGCACCCAAAAAATTTTTCTCTTTTTAATATTTTTGGCAAAAATATCAAATTTCAAGCTTTGACATCTTTGTGTACTGTTATGCCCTTGCATCACTGGGGCATTTAAAAGGTTTGTGGTAGTTTTGTATATACAGCCTTTTTTTTTTTTTTCTTTTCTTTTTTTTCTGTGTGGGTGGGAGGGG
>JAOTQY010182313.1:0-11329 GCA_026413445.1 Dolichallabes microphthalmus | reverse complement strand
GTGTCTCTTGCTACATCCTTTTCACAGTTTATACATTATTTCGATCCTCTCGTGTATTTCATCCTTTTTTTGCTGTCTCAATAAAAAAAATATATATATATATATATTGCTATACTAGACATTAATCTTTTAAAAATTCTCGTAATACGGCGACGTAGGGAGAGAAAAAAAGTCGCCGCTACTGGGTTCACTCTTTTTATTTAGCTTTTTTCTGCATTTCCTTCTGTATAGCATGTAGGATCATGGGATATATCCGGTCCTCCGAAGCGTAAAATGAACGCGAAGAAAAAATCATTGGGATTTGAACAGCAAGAAAAAGCTGCATGCAACTTTTTTTGTCGCCGTATAAACGCGTAGCCGGATAAATGCACGTCACCAAAGCCCGTGTGAACTCTCTCATTTACTCCTATGTGTAGAAAACCCTCGACACTTCATCCGCACTCACCGGACACTACGAACGGCAGAAAAACGCTCGATTTTAACGCCCGAAAAGAGGCGTTTAAAGTAAATTGCTCCCATACCTTGCAGGACTCGGGGCGCGCGCTTTTTCCTGCAGACACTTCTGTAACCTCCATTGCGCGAGCGGCTGTGTATCTGTGTGTGTCTTTGTGTATGTGTGCATCTTGTGGTCGCGCTCCTCAGGAACGTGAGCAGCCCAACTAATCGATAATGGCATTCGTTGACAACGAGTTTCATTATCGATAATTATCGATTTTATCGATTAGTTGTTGCAGCCCTAGTTCAGATTGTTTACTTTCTGATTCGAGTGTGTGTTTATAAAACGCGAGTCAAATTTGTGTTTTTCCATTGCTCCCCTTCTGTGAGAGTCCTTAGACTAATTCGCGTAGTTATCCTGCCTACTCGCTTGCTTCCGCGTTCGGGTTTACCGTCCACGCTACAAAGGGCTAATGGCTAATCGCTAAATCTTCTGATCATCCCGGGTTAGTTCGTGACAGAATTAAGTATAAAGATATATATAAAGATATAAGCGGGTATAAACATAATAAGGGCCCATCTGATTGGTCAAATTTGGACATACAAATGCTTGGCACATAAATTATTTATCGCAACTCTTTGCGATATGGTTATCGCGTATGCCATTATCGCGATGACGATATTTTTTCGATATATCGTGCAACCCTAGTCTGATCTACTTTATATAAGATATCTGAGGTCTGATCAACTCTATATAAGATAACTGTGGTCTGATCTACTCCATATAAGATATTGGCAGTTTGACCTACTTCATACAATATAACTGTGGTCTGATCTACTCTATATAAAATATCTGTGTAAACGCTGCTAAGCTGCTTCACCCTGTCACACAGACCCCGTCTCACTGTGTCTCTGTGTCTGTGTGTGTAAGGAGTGTACAATTACAGCAGCCTGAGGCATCAATGACTGGAGTGACAGAGTTACATCACTCAGTCACTCAGGACACAAAACCGGACACGGACACGGACGGACACACACACACACACGATAGTTGTTTGGAGAAAAAAGAAAGCTTGGTGGTAGGAGATAAATGACATGATGTCATTTCGAACAAAAGTCACAACACCAAAGTGCTTGTGTTAGAGTGTGTGTGTGTGTGTGTGTGTGGCTATTTTCTCCAATGATTCATGGAAATGTTGTCATAAAGTTGATTCCATTGCTGGAAATCCTCCCTGGGTGACGACAGAACGAGACGGTTTTATTGATGTAAAGATCCATCACTCTCTCAGCAGCTCTGAGAGGATTATCAACACGGAGAAGCTAAATCACGCTCAGAAGACCTGAATGTTTAATATTTGAGCATTCGGAGATGACAGCACACGTGTGTGAGAAAGAAAAGAACACCACCCGAAACACGAATGAATGACTCCTTACTTATTAAATAATAACTAAATAAAAGTTTAACTGTTCAGTGTTTGTGAAGGGAAACTCTTCTCAAAGTTTGGACTCCAGTCTGAAATCCGGACATCACAGCAAATTAATCCGGACCCCGCCCAACTCAAATTAGCAACATAATAATAATAATAATAATAATAATACAAAGTAATGAAATGTATGTTTCATACCTTGAAATAAAAACGTTTTCTATTCAGCAATAAATGATTCATTTTGTAGTCTATTTGGAGATCTTTACAGCGATCCCAGCCCGAGGTTAAGGTTAAATGTAATAATTTCTCTGTTGGACATCGTTGTCATGGCCACCGTGCGCATGGAGTTTAATGTGACAGAGTTTAATGGTCGGCTAACAGGTGCCATTCTAAATGAATGAGTTAACTAATGCTTATCAGGCTTTCACGTTTTTGTCCTGGAGACAGAAAAAGTGAGAGAGGATCTTCTGACCCCTACGGTGACGACATCATCATCTAAATATGCAAAAAAATATATGCATGCTAAATCCTGTCATTTTAAATGGAGACGAGCCGGCATCCTGAAAAATCCACACTGCACCGCAGGTCATGTGACAAGAACCAACCAATCAGCTTCACTCATTCCGTTCTCCTGGATCAGCTGGTGGATTTCACTATTTTTTGTTTTCATGCTTGAAGGATGATGGGAAGCACCACGCCAGACGCCACTTGGTAGCAAGCTTGAAAGAAGGAGAACGCGTTTGCCACACGTGTGACACGTGAACTTTTACTTAAAAATCAATTTGATATTACACATTAAAAAATACACTTTACTTATGTAGTTTGTTTTGCCATGAAATCAGTCAAATGAGATTTTTTTCTCTTGTAATTAATGTTTTTTTCTAAAACATCTGTAAACTTTTTAATGTTGAAAGTTGTAACTGTTTAGGTTCACAAGCAACAAGTTCCAAGCAAACAGTGCCATTTCTTTTGCACTAATTTGGAATGTTTTTTTAATCTTTCTCTCTCTTTCTCTCTTGAATGTAAGCTTTAAAGTCAGAGTTGCTTTGGTTTAAGCATCTGATACAGACAGTGAAATGGGCATTTTGTCCACTTGATTTGAATGTATTCTGTCTCAGGCTGCCTTAAGCATGAATGTGTGCTGCTTGTAAGTTTAATAAAAATCATTCTAATCACAGATTATTCCGGACCTTAGAAGAAATAAAAGAAAATTCATAGCTTTCAATATTATGTTTGAGATTCACCTGATATAGATTTTTATTTGTATTATTGAGGCATGCAGCTTTGTTTTAATATCTGAAATTCAGACGTGACTCTTGCAAGTGTATTAATAGTTTCTGCCTGAATGGGTTAAGGTCGAGATTCCACACCCCTCTAATCTCACTGTGTTTAAAGAGATGACCGTACAGGTCATGTGACAGGTCAGACCGTCGTGGTGTTTCCTGCTAAGGGGAAATGTGTGTGCTGTTCTGTACGGCTCTGTCCACTTCCTGCTGCAAATCAAGAGTCACCGTGAGTCCAATGAAGAATAATAAACTCTTCATTATAATCTTATAATCTGTGACATACAGTTTTAAACACAAAAACATTATAATAAAAAAGCTGGGAATATGTGTGTGCGTGTGTGTGCATGTGTGTGCGTGTGTGTGTTGTGACATTCTTCCTGCACAGATGAAATCTATACTGTATGTAAAGGAGTTTCTCTCTCCCACACACACACGCACACACACACTCACTCCCTTCCTGTGTCCTGTTGTTTCATCTGTGAGGCCTTGCTGATAGGGCTGCTCAGGGTTAATACAAAATGAAATATGTCTGAGTGTGTGTGTGTGTGTTTGTGTGTGTGTGTCTTTAGTAATACTTCTCGACTGACTGAAACTTTCAGCGCTCCATGATTTCACATTCCTCACTCCATCAGTGCTGCTGACTCTTTGTTACTGACACACACACACACACACACACACACACACACACACACACACACACACACACTCACTTTCACACTCGTGTTCCAGAACATTCCTCTGCCTCGTTCCCGTCCTCACACCCTGCTCCCCAAGCGAGTTTATAAACAAATAAATGATTCAATTCATCTTTTGTTTAAACGTGGTTTTAAATTGAGGACAGCTTGTTATCATTTATGTTTGTTAGGAATCCCGTGCATGTGTGTGTGTGTGTGTGTGTGTGTGTGTGTGTGTGTGTGTGTGTGAGAACAGGATGTTGCTCACCTTAAAGCTGCTCAGCTCGTGTTTGGTGAAGCCATTGCTGTGGATGATCTTCATCTGTTTAACCAGTGTGCTCTTACCGCTCTCAGCAGCTCCTAATCACACACACACACACAGACACACACACACACAGACACACACACACACAGAGACAAGTGTCATTACATCATAACATGTTTAGATGAAGTGGCGTGAATTTGTAGTTGTGGGCGATGATCACAGGATTTTACCATCTGGTCATTTCTTATTTGCATATCGATTTATTCTATATTTCTGTGTGTTTACGATTCATGTTTAATGGTGTGAAAAAATTATTCGCCCCTTCCTGATTTTTTATTTATTTTTTTCGCATGTTTGTCACACTTAAATTGTTCAGATCATCAATCAAATTTTTACATTAAATACAAAAAGCACTTTTTAAATGATAATTTCATTTAAGGAGAGAAGCTGTCTGGGACCCATGTGAAAAAGTATTTGCCCCACAAAAGCTAATAATTGCTTGTGCCACCCTCGGCTGCAACAACTACAATCGAGCGTTTGCGATAACTGGCACTGAGTCTTTCACATCGCTGTGGAGGAATTTTGTCCCGCTCTACTTTGCAGAATCGTTTTAACTCAGCCACACTTGAGGGTTTTCAGCCTGTTTAAGGATCTCAATCAGATTTAACTAAAACCTAATTTCGTTTTTTTTTTTTTTACCAATTCAGAGGTGGACTTGCTGGTGTGTTTCATATCATCGTCCTGCTGCACAACCCGAGTGTGCTTGAGCTTGAGTTCACAAACTGAGAGCGCAGAATTCATGGTTCCATCAATTACAGCAGGTCATCCAGGCCCTGAAGCTGCAAAGCCCCAGACCATCACACTACCACCAACATGTTTGACTGTTCCTATGATATTCTATTTATAAAACACTGTGTTAGTTTTTACACCAGATGTAACGGGATCCACACCTTCCAAAACGTTTAACATTTCTTCCATCAGTCCACAGAATAACTGCCCTCGTCTTGTCTTGGTAATAATTAAGATGTTTATTAGCAAATGTGAGACGAGCCTTTGTGTTCTTTTTGGTCAGCAGTGTCTTTCACCTTGGAACTCTGGACGACTTTTCTGCCCAGAGTCTCCTTCTTATTGTTGAATAATGAACACTGATCTGAGGCGAGTGAGGCCTCAGATGGCCTTAGATGTTCTTTTATGAGCTCCTGGGTGAGACGTCATTGTTCCCTTAGAGTAATTTTGATCGGTTGGTCACTCCTGAGAAGGTTCACCTGTGTTCCTTATTTTCCCCATTTGTGGATAATGTCTCTCACCGTGGTTCACTGGAGTCCCAAAGACTTAGTAATGTTTTTGTAACACCTTCCAGACTGATACACGTCAATTACATGTTAATTATATAACTATTATCTATATAAATAAAAGAAAGGTTTTAACTGTACATTGGTCAGAACTCACTCTTTCAATTATACCTTTACGTTTTATATATTGGAGGACCAGAAACTAGTCTCAGAAAAATTTCTCTATGTCTGTGTGTCCGTCCAGACAGATTTTGTCACAGCATCACACAAAACTGAATTTAATGAATGTTTTACAGTACTTTGATCTCTGCCTGAAGTGAAATCTAAATGTTGAGTAAAAGTGATGTTATGAACAGTTATGTGTCAGATTTAATAATCTACTTTAAAATAATCTACTAATGCGCTACTGTCTCAATGTAAACAAACACCTGCACCAATAGATATTAATTAGAAAAGATAAGTTAGTGTAAACAAGGCGTAAGATACTCAACCTTACAGAATGTGATTTCTTTGTATTAATAAGTTAGACAGAAAGATCTGCTGTACAGAAAGACAGAGACATGTACGTGGGCTTATAGAAGTTTACAGAACGCCAACTGTGTATCTATCTATTTTTCATATGCATAGATAGAATCTGAATTTCCAGTTTGCATACGATATGTCTTCATTGCATCTATTTACAATCATTTGGACTATATAACCCCTTCCCTCTGTACTGTTTACATATGCAAATTATTTTGCACTGCGACAACTGCACTTCTGGTTAGATGCTAACTATATTTCATTGCCTTGTACCGTATAAGTGCAGTGACAATAAAGTTGAATCTAATGTAATGTGATCTGATGTAATCTAGTTGAACTACAGGAGTTCCTAGGTAGATGGATGAATGGACGTATACTCTTTCTATCTTAGAAACTTTATATTGTAGTAATTATCTTTCTTTCTATCTTAGTAATTTCTACTGTAGTAACTTATTATCTTAGTAATTAATCTTACTAACTTTTTATCCTAGTAATTATCTTACTTTCTATCTTAGAAACTTTCTACCTTAATAATTTCTACCTAGTAACTTATCTTAGTAATTTCTGTTGTAGTATTGTCTTTTCTTTTCTTTTTTTTACTACACAATACATGATTGATATCTGTAATGTTTATTGGCTATTATGTCACTGTTCTTGCTACTGGATGTTGGAGATTTCTTTCAGAATCAATAAAGTCTATATTTCTATCTCTCTCTCTCTCTCTCTCTCACACACACACACACACACACACACACACACACCTCTTTTAACCCATCTGTCTTTAACACACACACACACACACAGTGTTTGTCTAAGAGACAAACCCACACACACCCTCACCGAGCAGCAGGACCTTGACCACGTTCATCTCCCTGCGCGCGTGCTCGTACAGCTCGCGGTCTATCTGTGCGCTTTGGAGTTTCGCCCTCTTGTCTTCCTCCGTGACCTCGGAGCCTAAACACAGACCCATGTCTGCGCCTCACACACATCTCTCTCCCTCACACACACTCTCCCTCACACACACTCACGGATCCTTCTCATCACACTGGGACTCGCGCGCGCTCTCTTCAAAAAAACTTCAGTCCGGTTGCGCGCGCGCTCCTCAGTCTCCCTCAGAGTCTCTCAGCGGTTTAACTTTAAAACTGTTAGAATTCACCTCATAAACACACACTTATGGTCTAATCCTTCACTGTCCTTCCACTTAGTGATGTTTGGCGATACTCCTTTCCTCTCACGGCCCCGTCTCCCGAAACATGAAGGGGGAAAAAAATCACCACAGAAAAGTTTTTAAACTCGGTTCCCGTTAAATCGGTTTTACTCCACTTTCCCCCGGGTTTCCTTCCCCTCGGACACCGAGACTTTCCTCTTGTCACTCCGTTTAATTCGTAAAACTCTCTCCTCCGTGTTTAACCGAATCGCGGTGAAATTCGTTTCTATGAAACGCTCAGGTTTCGACCGGAAGTGACGTCGCCCGCTGAGGCTCCTGTCACCTGAGCGGCGCGCGAACATTCTTCTTTTATTAGCTTAGCATAAAACAATTACATAAATTAAATAAACATTCGGCGCTTTAATGTCCGTATAATGCACTTAAACTTCACTTTCAGACATTTCCAATCGGTAATTTCTACTCGCTTTGATAATGAATTACAATTTCTTAAAATTTTACCTCAATAATTAAATAAATACAGTAAATTGTGAAACATATCGTCTGAAACCAATCTTCTTCAGTCAGTCTGTCTGTCTGTCCTTCTGTATGAAAAAAAGGATAAATTACTCTCACTTTTCCCTCAGTATACTGTATGACAATGAGATACATGACTAAATGTTTTAGAATGCTTGTCTTAAACAATTTTTTTTCAGTATACAGTATTTAAATACATTGTTGTTTTTCATGAATACTAGTGTTACTACGCGTCGTTGAAAGGAAAAGAGTTTACCAATGATAGTAACACCAGTGACAATTTATAGAAAAATCAGAACTACTTATCAGTCGGCCTCCATTTGTAAGAACACATCGTTTTCAATTATGTCAAAATTGATTAATTATTGGACATAGTCAGTTTTTCTGTCCGATTTTTAGACAGTTCTAATTGCAAAATGTGTAGCACCAATGACAGACTTAAAGGCTTTGCATAAAACTGTTAAATAAATGATGACATTTCTAAACAAATGAAAACATCTGACCGAGCTTTTGCATTTATGCATTTAATACCTGGTAGTACACGTTGAAATACTGAAACACAGTTTGTACAGGACAACTTTTTCTGGCCAAAACAGGGCCGGTTCTAGACCAGACCACACGGGGTGGCAGTCCAAAAGTTTAAGGGGGCAATATGGGCGCGCTTTCACAGCATGCGACGGGGGGTGTGCGCGCGTTGAAATCTGAAATCTTGCGTCTGTATGGCTGATGTGCGCGCAATCAGATCATACGACCCGGGGGAGATGAGCGCGTGCCGATCATTTTTATTTGAGGGGGCAAGACATTTATTTGAGGGGGCCCCCTCTTGCCCCCCCGTAGAACCGGCCCATCACAAAATTATTGAAAGGGTGTTAGAACTAGAAATAGATTGAGCAATAAATTTTTTTTATAGATTTAAGAAAACATTGGAATTTTATACCTGTACAAGTAACACATTTTTTTAAATATAAAAATAAACTTTAATAAATTATGTTGTGCATATATCGTGTACGAAAGTAACACATCATCTCGTATAGCCCCTTAGCATTTAGCATTATGAAAATAGTGTGTATTCCTGAAGAAAAAGGTCACACAGAAAAAGATGTGATCTTGGTATGTGGTTTATTGGTGTGTTTATAAGAGCAGCAATCAACACGTGAGGCTCAAGGAAACAAAACCAGTGAATAATGAAAACAACCTGAACTTGGTCTCCAACAGATACGAAGAACTGTTTAGTCTGCATGTTTGTTTACATATAATATGAACACATTTTTAAAAAACACATCGTCTTTCTTTGTTTTTTTCAAGTTCTTTCATTTCCATCCTGAAAAACCTAAAATTGCAGTCCCTTATGAGGAAAACAAAAAACAAAAAGCAGTGTTTTATTGACTCCTTTGCTACAAAATTCACATTTCATACGGAAGATTTAACCACATCTTACGATGATGAGAGATTAAACAGAAGAATCGAGGATGTGTTAAGAGTTTAATTGTATCAGGGGCGCCTGACAGGGTGTGAACACAATACACACACAGTAGTGTTTTTATCTTGCTGATGCTAACAATGTTGTCTGGTACCAAGACTTTAAAAAAGCAACAACAACAAAGCCTGCTAAACCACAAAACCTGAAAAACAGATATAATAAATACGATGAGTTCATGAACTGAACATTCATTAGCTTTGTTTTTTATCACATGATTACCTCGACCATCAGCACTCAGAGCTAAATGTTAAAGTAGCCAAACTACTGTTCAACTATATCTGTTTGAATTAGACACACGTCACAATGGAACTTTTGTCTAAGCTTAAAAAAATGTTGAACTTTAAATTCAGAATTGTCTTATCTACATTTTTTAAACTTCCATTATTTCATAAATAATAGAGAGAACCATAGATAAATTATCACAATTGTAAATGCTAATATAAATTAAATTACATAAACTGCATAAAAACTGGGAACTTGTGTGTGTGTGTTTTTAACTTATTACCCGTTGCCTGTTTAAAGCCAGGAGACAAAACAGAAACACATTAAAAAATGAAAACATGTGATTTTACAAAGTTAATTTTTTTTTAAGAATCACCATCAATTTTATATATTCTTTAAAGAAATAAATCTTTATTCGAAAAGGTATATGAAATTTGAAAATGTTTGTCAGTTACTTGCATAGGTAACCGCAAAGAGTTCTAGAAACTTGAGACCTTTGCTAAAAGTGCCCTAGTGTAACGCTTCATTTCTTTAATCTCTGACGGTGTCTTAATGTATAGAATATTTTTCTATGAACATTAATAGAACATCTCTTTAGGGCCCAATTCCTCAAGGAGAGTTCTCTGGAAACATAGTCAATAAATATGTTTATTTATTTATTATTATTACACTGTGGATTCTGGATTATGTTTGTATGTGTGTGTGTGTTTTTTTTTAAAAAGCTTTACAGTTTGGAAAAAAAGTCCTTCTTTTTTATTTCTTGATATGCTGCTTAGGGAATTGTGAGTTTGAGTGCTTTCCCTGCTACAAGATCGGAAATTTCCGACTTCCCACTTAATTGTAGCTTTTGTTTACCAGTTAAAAAAATTGAGGTCATGATGTTTAAAAGGAATAAAGTAAAAACAAACAGTAGTACCAAAAGCATGATGCTGTAACGCTGACTGGTCTTCAATAGTGTTATAATGGAAATATCTAATGGTTTCCATTATGCACTGGGTTAATGGGTTCCATTAGAGATCTTCAAGGGACCATTAGGAACACCACAGTTCACAAAAGTGACACTAAATAAAGTCAAACCTGGATCAAGTGTTCTGTACTGTTGGACAGACAGAAACGTTTGCACTCATTGAATCTCCTTCTGTTACAGGAGGATGAACCGAAGTATGTTTTTTTTTTAAGTAGTAATATTTTGCAATGCATTTTCTGACCAACTATTAAGGCATTATTTCTAGCAAGCCACAAAGCGACTGTTTAAGTTCCACACACACACACACACACACACACACAACCGTGACATCTTTTTCTGTCGCTGAAGCCCTCCTCTTAAAGGGGAGGAGGTAACAGGGGTCAGCGGTGCGTCTCGCAGGTCTACGTAGCCGGGACAGTGAGCTCAGTTTGCGAAGCTAGTAACGAAATCTTAAATGTAAAGCACACACACTTGATTTTTACGCTGATTTGTTTGTGCGGTCTTCTCGCTCAGGTTTATCTAGCTAGCTTTAAAATCCACTGCACTGGACAGGCCACGCCCACAAGCCAGATGAGCGACATGTTACATCATCAATAAGAAAGCTTTGCACTTTTTCTACAAGCAGAAAAAAAAATGTGTAGCTAACACATAAAACACACTAGAGCGCCCCCTAATGGACACCGAGACGCGATAAATGCCACCGTAGAGACAGCGACAAGACGATCGGGAAAGAGGGAGGACAGGGGGCGGACAGGAAAAGAGAATGGAGAATGTTTTCAAGCCCTTTGGTTTAGTCTTGTTTCGTTGTTGATGTTCTTGGTTACTGAGTTGCAGCTTGGCGTTTCTCAGCATCGTCTTGGTGCTTCAGCGCTTCGATCACGGCCATCTCCTTCTCCTCCTTCTTCTGGTTCCTCTCCTCAAACTGCAGCCTGAGAGAGTGAGAGGAAAAGTGGGCGGATTAAGAAATAGAAAAAAATTAACTAAATGTGACATCAAGGCATAAAGAGTCCATCATTGTTCCTGTCCCGAAGAAACCTCAGCCTGCTTCCCTCAACGACTATCGCCCTGTAGCCCTCAC
>JAOTQY010182296.1:0-7500 GCA_026413445.1 Dolichallabes microphthalmus | reverse complement strand
TGGCAAACATCTTAATGAGATACTTTCTGCCTTTTTGGTGTTAGTCTAGATAAATACATGTGAATACAAAATGTTAAATTTAATAGTTAAATATCGCAGTTTGATTTACTATCACAATATCTCAAAAATAATCACAGTGTGATTTCCTTTTTTTTAATGCATCAAATCATGCGGCCCTAGTTGCAAGTCATCCGATTTCAAGTACAAATTGCTCTAATTCTATAGCTAAATTTTCATTAGGTGGTTAATGTTAAAATATTTGTCACCTGTTTAGTATATATATTTAGTCATATGTAATATTACTAGTTATATATACTAAAAAGGTGACAAATACATGAATAAAAATATAGTCTAGCTTGCTTTAAAAGCCGTGGAATTCAGGATTTGAGGTCAGATATAATTCTAGATGCAGAATCCAAAGTGCACATCACTGTTGCAAACCCAGACACACACAGACACACACACACACACAAAGACGCATGTTACGGCCAGCCAAAAGAGTGAAAGTGAAGACAGCAGGTTTAAAGATTGACTGAGGTATTGATTGAGATCCTGCTTTTAAAGAAAGTGCTGAGGGAGCAGAGCAGCCCCTGCAGACCTGAACACTTTGTCAGCACCGGCCCCGAATCTCCAACTCCTGCATAATTTTATCTGATATTTTTTCCAGACATTGTGTGTACTGTATTGTTTTAAATCGATGCAGTTAAATGAAGTAAAGCCCTCAGAGAATTAAGATAAAGTCTTGCCTTTAAATTTCTTGAGCCCTTGGGTTTAGTTTCCGTCTGTATCCGAGAGCCTGGTGTCGGCTTACTGTAGGAGTTCTTCACCCCCCACCCTGACTCCCTACAGTCCCCACAGCAAGTAATCGGTTTTATGCCTGAATTAAATGTTTATCGCGTATAATAAAATGATTAGGGGTAGTGATGCTGAGCAGTACAATAATCATATAAATCACTCTTTAGCCTCGCTTCTATGAGTTTAATATCAGTATAATAAATCTTCATTTATTTCTTTTCATTGTTTTAAAAAAAAAAAAATCTGATTAAGGATTCCATGTAGCCCTGCAGTTTTTCCTTTATCGAATTAAAAAATTATATCATGTTGCTTACATTATTTTCAAGCAAATTATTTTGTTCATTTAAATGCACAAGTGTTTTTTTTTTTCAGAGCACAGATGTAGTAAATACAAGGTCATTACTGATCAGATTCCAGCTCAGCGACTGGTGATTGAAAATTCCTGAATCCCTGGGAAAATTCTTGCTAGATGTAGGGAGAAAAGTCCATCATGGAAAATCTAAAGTGATGAGAAAGTAGAGACGACAGAAGAAATAAATCTAAGCAGGTTTAATTGTTTTGACATGATAGCTGTGGGAACAATGGCACAGAGAAGGTACTGTGTGTGTGAGTGTGTGTTATACTGTATGTATATGCGGATGTGCTAGTGTGAGACATGCTGAAACCGGTGAGAGGTGAATACCTGCCCTCAGGACAGGGAAGTAGAGTATAATGTGTGTCTGCATCAAGATGTATCATTGAGTCAACAGGTTGTCTGAGTTATAAGACAAACAGCTTGCAGTGATGGCTTTACTAATGTGTCGGACTGTAAACCTGTGTATGGGAGGAGAATAGCTCACTCCAGGCTATATGGTATTGCCTGTGGATACAAACTAATACGCTAATATCCTGCTGAAAAAGTTTTTAGAGTCTGGATTTCTCGGTTATTTCACAAGTGTGTGTATTCTGACCCCTTATAGTAACGTGTTCTTATAACATGTACTCAGCTCATTCTCTTATTATTCAGTGATTAATCATTAGACCTGGCATTTCAGCCTGGCTTTCATCTTAAATGGATTATAGTCCAACTACCTTGCTCTCTCTGTATACATACACACACACACACACACACACACACACACTCACACACAGGGTGGCTACATGCCTCGTCTATAATCCACGGTCAGGATTAGTTTATCACCTCATTACTCACACACCGCATGACTGCCTTGTTCAAAACAATTTCATTTAATTTTAATGAAAAAACACTGAACAGTATCTGTATAAACACATGTAATAGGTGGGATGTTTAAGTGGGTGGTCGAAATAATATTTTAATAATAACCGTATAGTAAATTCATAGGCGGCACGGTGGTGTAGTGGTCAGCACTGCCGCCTTGCTCCTCCAGGGTCCGGGTTCGATTCCCGGCCAGGCTCGATTCCCGTCTTTGTGTGCATGGCGTTTGCATGTTCTCCCCGTGCTTGGTGGGTTTCCTCCAGGTACTCCGGTTTCCTCCCACAGTCCAAAGATATGCAAGTTAGGCTAATTGGCGTTCCCAAATTGCCGGTAGTGTGTGAATGGGTGTGTGAGTGTGTGTATGTGTGTGTGTGTGCCCTGCGATGGATTGGCACCCTGTCCAGGGTAAGTGATTAAGAGTGAGTGAGTAAATTCAGAATAATATTCATAATTCACTTTCACGGTCACTGTTGTTACTTCTCACTGTGTGTGTTTCTGTGTTTATATCTTGGCTTGGATAAGATAGGAATATCAGCCTGAGAATTTGTGGGTCCCAATGTGGTAAACTCCTCTTGATAATTAATGAATTAATAGATAGATAGATAGATAGAGTACATACGTACGTACATATCTACCTAGCTACCTACTTACCCTAGGTTTCCTTTGGTTACTGGGATTAAAGGTAGGGCTAAGTATAAGCATAGCACTGATAATAAGTAAGGTGTGTCTGTGTGTGTGTGTGTGTGAGAAAGAGAGAAACCTACTCAGACACTAATCTTCAGTTTGACATGTATTTTCCCTCTTTGTTTGAAAGCCGCACATTAAAGGCTCATGGTGTAGCAGGGTGCACTTTGTAAATACGTGATAACAGTAAGTAGACTGCACACACCACTTTAGACACAATGGACAATAAGTCTCACAAATACCTTTTTCACTTTCAGAGTCAAAAAAGTGCTTAGCAGCAACGAATGAATCAGTTTGTTGCGCTTGTTAAGTGGTAGGAAGTTGAATGTTTTAGTGGCTCCAGAGTAAAGAAATGCATAAGATATTTACCCATCACATTAAGGTGAGGGCAAAAAGAAACATTTCTTTTGTGTGCTGAATCATGTATTGCCACACTGCATTGATTTTTAAATGATTTATTACATTTTGTAATTGAGATGCACTGGTCGATCAGCCAGTAACTGGAATTGACTGTTTTTCAGCCATGACCATTGGACATAACCGATTCTGTGCACTCTCAGTGCACGAGCCTCTGGGCGGCGCAATACAACCGCATTTTTATGGCGTTATATTATTAAAACTTGTGCACATTAAAAAGTTTCCAAGCAGCATTTATCTTCAAACTCTGGGATCCAATAAGTGGTGTGTGCGTGCGTTCGTGTTTGCGTGCGCACCATCCAATGATGCGCATTCACAGACACAAAGAGCAGGCTGATACAGAGAGTGAAAATGGATCTTTAACCTCTCTAATGAGACTTGCTTTTGCTTTATTCATCACGTGCGCTGTACACACACGCATACAGACACAAAATACAAGATGTTTTACACACACACATGTGGTCACAGTGTTATAGTAAACAGTACACGCATGCATGAATGTTGATTATACCAGTAGCACTAAGACCCAGCAGGGGAGACGATTACCCACAATTCCGCAGTGCAAGAGAGAGAAAAACCGTTGGCTTAGTTGCGATGGCGTGACGCTCGGCATCAAAACAAGAAGCGGATGTGTGATAAATGATACTCGGTACTCGTGAACCAAGACTTGTTCGTTTTACTCTGATATCGCGTTACATCGTATCGGGTGGTGATTCCCGTCCCTGCTGTCTCCTGTGTGATGACACAGCGTCCTTCTACACACAAGCACATACTGGCTCACGGTCTCCGTCAGAAATTAGTTAATTCATACACTCTGTTACACAGCATTACGATCTTGTTTCTCTTCTCTTTCCCACTCTCAGCCACACACATACACACTGTACATGTATGTACACATAGGTTCTCACCCCCCCCCCCTCCCCCGCATGCTGTGAGTGTATGAGTGATGTGTAGCAGCACTCACCGCTGTCTGAGTGCACTAAGATATCCAGAGTGCACACGGCTCGACGCTGCTCTTCTCTGTGGAGCCAGAGAGAGAAAGTGTGTCACTGATGCTTCGGAGTGATGCACAGTCACAGCTCGAGTCATGGGCTGCACCACCAGTGTGATTCTGTTCGAGGGGCTGCGCTCCGCATTCGAAAGGAATTGTGGGAACTGGAAGAGCACCAGTGGCGCCGAGCAGCATGGACCGGCGGAGATGGAAGCAGCCTGTTCCACCTACAGAGAGTCTAGAGTATGGCTCGTCAGGACCACTTCGAAGGTGTGCGACAAGAGTGCTCATGCATGTGTTTTAAGATAAGTCTCGTCTTATCTGCACCTTGGGTTCATTGTACGCTATATTGCATTAAAGAACTTGGGAGATATTTATGAATTACGGGAGTGCTTAGTCATGGTTAGTACAGTTCGTCAAACCTGAATATCATTTGCTTTATTAAAGCATACAAATGTTGTTGCGTTTTCTGTTTTGAAAGTGTGTTTCATGGTTTAACAAGGAAATGACCTGCTTGTGCATATTTGATAGATTTCTGTGTGAAAGAGTGTGTGTGTGCGCTTCCAGGAATAGATCAGGAGATTATGGAGGAGGAGGAGCACTTCCCTCTTCTTCCTCACCACTGTTCAGAGATAACCTTTTTATTAATAAAGAAACAGTATGCTGATACCAGTAATGCCATATGTTATGAATCTTCTCGGCATTTTCAGCTTGCATCATCGTGTCTGAAACCTGCCATGTATGAGTGAGCGCTGTTAAACAAGTCTCTCAGAGAGCAGACAACACTAATGCTTCAGTGGATCGATAGATGTTTCCGGGTAGAAAACATTAAACTGACTTTACCTGGTCCTGTAACGTGCAAATGCTGCAAATGTATGGTGTGCGTGTGTGTTTGGGAGTAAGTGTGTTTTAGTAGAAAGTCATGCTCTTTGATGTTATTGTACTCAGCGCAGTGAGTAGTGCAGCACAGCCTTTTCCTTCCTCTTGTGAACTTTCTGGTTTTACCGGGACAGTGGAAGTGAGGGGAAGGGGTCATGATTGCAGCGCACAGGGTAGAGCTTTTAGTATCCTTTAGCCGATTCTCTCTGGTAAATCTGTTCCGTCACTTAGAGGTAGCGGTAAATGGAGAGATTTTTAGCTCTTCCTGGGTTTTAGCCTTTGAAGTATTTAAAGAATCACTGCAACTTCGGTCACCGTTATCTCCATCCACTGTGTGTGTGTGTGTGTGTGTGTGTGTGTGTGTGTGTGTGTGTGTGTGTGTGTGTGTGTGTGTGTGTGTGTGTGCGCGATTGCGACATAATGAGAATGTGCTCTCTAAACTTGATAAGTCTAACGGAAGTTGTTTAATTGCACCGGTGAAGAGATAAAATAGGCTACTACAGTATACAGTAGAAAGTAAACAACATTATAAAGTAGTGTAAAAAGCAAATGTCTCAGGGTGATATAGTGTAGACATAAAGCCAAGCTGTTTGTTTGCACACACATGGAGTAAAAGTAAATCTTGTTACATACGCATTTCCTTACATACAAAATTTCAAGTAAAGTGTCAAAGCAACATATCTAAACAGAAACTGTTTTCTCTGAAAAAAGCTTTTTACTCACGCTCACACTCCTTCACCTACTTGGAGTAAAAGCTTTATTCTGTGTATTCTGGGTTCCCTTGGAGCGCTGCATGTGTGTATGATAAGGTACACAGCTACGCACACCAGGTAAACTCATCCCTGTCGTCTCTGTACAGGCAGGTGAGCGCTGAATGTGTCAGGTAACTTGCACACGGGGGCAGTGTTTGATCTTTTATACTACACCATTTAAAGAGGTACGGTGAAAACCTCAGGGCTGCTGCAAGTTAGTGCTGTGCTGATTTATGTGTTTTACCACAGGATGTTGTAGCAGGGTCAAGAGATGTACTAATGATGATGATGATGGTGATGAATTGACAGAAAATTTAATGAAAGCGACCGAGGTTATATGTCAACATCTGCGCTGTTTTTTTTCCCCGAGAAGTGCTCCTAATGCAACAGCTGCAAACTCTTTTCATGCATGCAATCTTAATTGCAATCTTTTACCGTGATCAGATGTGAAAACCCTTTCTGTAGTTTATTTGCGAGCCTCCGTTCTTTTCTTTCTTGTGATTTGATTGATTGATTGTTCATTTCCCTAAGTGAAGAGGAATTTAACTGCAGTAGATGCCTTTGGCTTTTTTTTTTAATCAAAGCGTATAATGATTTATCTCAGCACAAGGCCTGGCTCATACAGTAGAAAGACAAACATATTGTATATGTCTGTGGGGCTCTTTCAGGATATCTAGCGCTCATGTTACATACAGTATACACTAACATACGGTTTTTAGATGAAGATTAAGGATCTCATGGCATGGCCTTTTTTCTTCTTGGATGAAGTACGTATAAGGGAGTTTTCCAGCTGGACTGACAACAGAGATGTAGCTCTGGCTTCCTCCCCACTTGCCAACAGGCATTGTTATTCACTTCTGATTTTCTGCTCAGATCTAATCATTTTGGGCTTGATCACCTTGTTTGTACAGTAATCAGTTATTATCTTTAATAATTTGATAACGGGTTATCAAATCCACACTGTCAAAAACAGCAACGTCACATGTGTGGATCCAGGTGTCATAAAAAGCTGACATATTTCATTTTTTGATGTGGTATACAAACTTGATCACGTAGGTGATTTGCTCTGAAGGTTGGTAACTCTTGGTAACTCTTCAGCTGTTCCTGATGCAGAGTGAAGATGAAGACAGGCCGAGATAAAGAGATTTCGCTGTCATTCTAGCTTCTACTGGAATGCCAAGAAATGTAATTGTGCCTAGAAGAGAAGAGGAGCCTGGAATAATGTGAATTCTAAGTGTTTAATAAGTGATCCGAGTGTTTTCATTACAGTTCTATAGCCGTGCATCAGATCAGTGTCTGCTTTGAGGTCACATTCGAATATCTCTCGGATCTGATGTGAAAAATAACATCTGTTTTGGGCCAAAAATCTGTTTTACATACTTTCATCGCTCTTCAATGCATTTTGTCCGTCTGTCAACAAGTTTCGTACTAAATCGTTTAAAAACGCAAGGCGTGAATGCACCGCTGTCTTCACTTCTTCATCAGGACTGAATCTTCATCCTCGTAGTGTTGCTTTTAGTGGACCAAACAAATTAACATCTGATGAAGCAAGATCAGGACTATAGGGAGGATGCTTTAACACCTCAAAACAAAGTCTTTGCGACAGTCGACGTGCCTCCTCACCAGTACTGATTCACTTTAAGAAACTTTCACTTTCCCTAGAGTGTCGGTCCAAAATTTCTGATGCAGATTAGGGATGGGCATTTTTGTTCATATTTCATTTCGAGTAATCGGAGGTTTAAAAAACGAGTACTCGATTAACGGGG
>JAOTQY010182226.1:0-11341 GCA_026413445.1 Dolichallabes microphthalmus | reverse complement strand
CTACCGTATTTTTTACGGTAGAATTCTGGCAACCACAGCTGCCGGTTTTTTACCGTAAAATGGACTTTTTTTTTTACAGTGTAGTATTAATGAGCCGTTGAATGAAGTGGCCCGGGTTAAAGTATGTATGCTACATTTAAGTATAATGTTTGTGTATAATTAATCTTAAACATGGCATGAAATGAAAAATTGAAATGAAATGAACACAACACCTGCATGATGGATGCCAAATAAACATGTTTATACAGAATGTAAATTATTATCAGCTTCTGCTTTGCTGATGATGCATCGGTGTAGTCATCGGGGTAGCTGCTCCTGTATTTACTTATTTGTCATCTGTCAAGTTGTTTCAGTGAAACCTACAGCTGTGTGTCATCATACAGTACCAGATGACAGGCCAGTTTCATAATGTTGAATAATGTGTAAAATACATTCGAAACTAGATGAAGGGTG
Source organism: Dolichallabes microphthalmus (assembly GCA_026413445.1). Classification (NCBI taxonomy): domain Eukaryota; kingdom Metazoa; phylum Chordata; class Actinopteri; order Siluriformes; family Clariidae; genus Dolichallabes; species Dolichallabes microphthalmus. The sequence continues at coordinate 10,888 of JAOTQY010182226.1, read as the reverse complement.
TCTTTCTCTTACTTTCCAAGAAGGCAGTATAATCGTATAAGGTTTCTGATTATGTAGTAACTTGTAACAGCAGAGAAAGACCCTTGGTGTTATTACTGAGAAGGTTCAGTGATTGTTTACACAAGCTACAGTTTTTTCCCCCCCAGAATGCACCCATAATAGAACGGGAAGGTTTGACAACATTTCCAGTTTCTAAATTTACTTGCCCTAAATAGTTATTAGTCAGTCATATTCACAGAGGTCAGGACAGGTATGTGAAATAGCAATAGAAAAACAGAGGAAGACAAAGAGTAAGAAATCAGTTGTCATGAGATGACAATAGAGACGGATTATAAAAAAAAGGAGGGAAAAGGTGAACGATAAACCTGTCATGGAAATGGAAACATGTTAACGGAGCCAAGAGGACGGATGAGATGAGAATAAGAATGAAAATGAGATCAGCGTATGTGTGTGTTTTTTTTTAAGTCACATTGTTTTAATCAGATTTCATTTCCCTAAACTTGCCTAAAAAGTCATCAATCCATCAAATGGGTTTGTGAAGGGCTGTAAAAATAGGATTATAAGTGTTAAGTGTGGCTGCGATGAACCCCAAATTCACCCTGACCTTAACCAGAATAAATCAATCACTCAAGAAGAATAAAGAAAGAGTGAATAATGATAAGCTGTCTCAGTGGCTATAGCCTACTGCATAATGTTAATGTTAAATCTGTTGAATTTTACTGCTCTTTTTGCTTTAGTGTTCATTGTCTATACCGCTTTTTATCCTGTATACAGGGTCGTGAAGGGCACTGAGACTACCCCAGGAAAAATAGGGCACGAGGCAGGAGGGAAACTTGAGTACCCGGAGGAAACTACACAATAACAAATCCAAAAACAAAACAACACAACTAAAAACAAAACAACAAAACCAAGAACAAAATTTCAAACCGAAAAACAAAATAACAAAACCGAAATCAAAAAACTAAATAACAAAACAAAAGAACAAAACTGAAAACTAAATAACAAAACAGTTTCAGTTTTATTATTTTGTTTTTGTATTTTTAATTTAATTTTTGCTTTTGTTATTTTGTTTTGCACTTCTCGGCCACCATAGGAAACCCACCAAGCACATCGAACCTGGAGGGGCAAGGCGACAGTGCCTACCACTAAGCCATACACAGAATATACAAATAGGCCCAATAAATGTACAGTATACACACTTCAACAGTTGTGCCATTTTATTTAACTCAGATTGAATTATGGCATCAATGTGTAGTATTATGTTTCCTCTAAATGTCAGTAGTTGCACCATTGTTGATGCTATCATGTGATTGTCAGCAGAGAGGCGTATATTTTTCATGATATTTTAAATTTTTTTTATTTTTTGGGCCCCTCTGTATTTTCATAAGTAACCAATATGATTCTGATTTCAACCACCTGCTACGTTACTAAGCGTTTCATGGAGGAAAGGCTAATCACGCAATTACACATAATAGTCAACAGGTGGCTCTTCAAATGCTACAGTACACACCACTTTGGTTAAGTAACGCAATGCTATGCAGAAATGTAGTGATGTAAAAAGTACAGATATTCGCTGTAGAAAACCCACCAAGCACAGGAAGAACCTGCAAACTCAGCATGCACACAGACCCAAGGCAGGAATCGAACCCGGACCCTGGAGGTGCAGGGTGACACGCCTAAGTCACCATGCCGCCTCATTTGTTCTTTTTTTCCTTTACAAAAATTAAAACAACACAAAATTCTCTCTTTTGTATTTTTTTGTTTATTCACAGTGATGAAAGAAAGGTTCCAGGCCTATTTATATTTTCCACATATTGTTATGTTTCACACATTAATTTAAATAATTTTTAAACCCTCAATATTCTACACGCAATGCTACAAAATGACAAAGTGAATAGAAGTGTTTGGAGTGTTTGTTTGTTTTTTTTATTATAAATTTGCATAACTATACACAAGTATGTGAATGATGCTGCAAGCCTAACACAATTTCTTTAGAAAGTTTCCTCTATTCAGATTTAAATCAATTTTAACATGAATGTAAAACAGCAAAAAGTGGAAAACATGAAAGGGTCTAAAAAATGTTCCGTCAGCACTGTATATGTTCTCGTCCACCCTGTTAAGAAAGTAATTTCCAGGATTCCTTCTGGTTTAATCAAAAGCTCTTAATAGAATTCCCTTACAATGAGTCAACTTTCGACTTTGGAGACACAACAAAATCTTTTAGCGAGAGGTGTTCTCATGAAAGGACATATATTTGGATTGTTGAAGACAAATGACTAAAATAATAGCAGCAAAGCAGATCTATAAACCCTGAGTGTCTCTGATATATTTGAAGTTATTAACAGTTTGTGATGGCGATGTCATGGGCAGGTGTGTGGTTGGCTCTGGCAGTGATATTGGACCAGAGCTCTGTGATTCATAGCCATGTTGATGATTTGTGGCAGAGTTGTTAACTTGTTGTCGTGACTCTCTTGCTAACTGAAGCTGTTTATTGCATTGTCCATGCTAGGAAAGAGAATGTGTTGAGGTCTTTTTTTCACATTTCTTTCCATCCCCCCGCACTCAATCACTCAAGTTTTCTGATATAGTGTGCTGACCCTGAGACGATTCCTAAGACGTACGGTAATGCAACATGAGCCACTCGAAACAGAGATGGATTATATGGCATTTCTTTCAGTATGACTGTCGACTACTTTGATATTGAGAATTTTTTTGATATTGAGAATATTACTCAAGTAAAAGTTTTCTCTCTCTCTCTCTCTCTCTACTGTATACTCACACATAGCAACTATGGGCAATTCTTTGGACTGTTAGAGAAAACCAGAGTACCCAGGGGAAACCCACCAAGCACAAGGAGAACATGCACACAGACATTACAGTACATTTAGGCATTTGCCAGATGCCCTTATCCAGAGCGCCTTAAATTTTCATCTCATTATACATCTGTACATTTGAGGGTTAAGGGCCTTGCTCAAGGGCCCAACAGGGACAACTTGGTGGTTATAGGATTTGAACCTGGGACCTTCCGAACCTAGTCCGAATGCTTTAATGCCTTGCCTGGAGGTGCAGGGCAACGGTACTAACCTACAGATAGGCCCAATAAATGTATACACACTTCCACATGCCCTTTTTTACTGAATTGAATGATGGCACAATGTGTGTTATTATGTTTCCTCCAAAGACGTATATTTTCATTGTTGAAGTGTGTATTTTTTTGGGGCCCTCTGTATTTTCAGTTACTGCTGTGTGTATGTGTATATGCTTCTGATTTCAATCACCTGCTACATTATTAAGCGTTTCATGAAGGGAAGGCTAACCATGCAATTACACATAATAGGCAACAGGTGGCGCTTCAAACGCTACACACCACTGTGGTTAAGTAACGCAATGCTATGCAGAAATGTAGTGAAGTAAAAAGTACAGATATTTGCTGTAGGATGTAGCGGAGTAAAGGTCAAATGCATGCCCTAACAAACCTACTCAGGTAAAGTACAGATAATTGAAATGTGTAATCTCTTGTAGATACAGAATACTTTCCGAATGAAAATCTATGATTTCAATTAAAGATATCACTGGTAACTATGGAAACCTGAGGAAGACAGGTGTCAGTCATTTCCATGGAAATTCTACACTAATCTTATTTTTTAGCTTCACCTATTATATTTATTTGGGATCTAAATGAGTCCTATGGGAGTTTGTTTAACCAAATATTTACTCTCTCATCTCTCACAACTTGCTTTTCTCTTCCATGACGCCAGCTGGTTAATTTTTCTTTATCTCTGCATCTACAGGCTCCAACCGCCTCATCACAACTTGACCTCTCGTTCAGTGCTGCACAACACCCTTGGAGACTTTCATCAGTCTCCATGGGGATTCCCACTTTTTTTTCTGTCTTATTATGGCTGCTATGTTTTTTTTTTTTTGCTTGTTTTTTTTTTAAAGATAGTCAATCTTTGTGGGGGGGGGCATAAAGAAAAAGAAAGTCAACCATGCTCTTGCATCAACACCAAAAAAATAAGAGACAACTGATAGCACAAAGATGAAACCGAATCATTTAATCTTTATTAGCATCAAGTGCTGTAATAGTGATGTACGTATAGCGTTTTTGTTAATTACAATTGCTGTTCTTTCCTGAGGAAGTGCAATCAGGATGGTGTATACCACATGCAGGAATGTGGAGCATATAAAATTACATTATATATGACAGGAGGGTTTGATTAAGGAAAAGATAAACTGTCCGCTGTACAGTGTCTATACCCATATTAAAGTCCAATCCCAATTCTCTTTTCTACCTCTTCCCCTACCCCTCGCCCCTTGTAACGAAGTGGAAAGGGGAAGGGTTTAAATATTTCCCCTTGTAACGCTTGGATTTGTAAAACCACTTACATGTAGTTACTTTGCTATGGGGTCGAGAATCAAAAATATGGGTTTGTAAACAATACTTCCGGTATTGCGCAACCGCGGCGGGGCAATAGAAGACGCGACACAAAACAATTACTGTACCAAACCAATCCAAAGTGTATTGCACAAAATAAATAAATAAATAAATAAACAAACATGGTGCACCACAAACCAATATATACAAAATATGTACAAATATAAACAATATGTGTGCGTGTGTGAGTATGTGTATGGTAGTCCAGTGTGAGTGTTATTGTAATGGTGAAATGATATACGGGAGTGATTGGTCTCGGCCTCACCAGGATGATGACAAATCTGGGAGCTCGAGTACGGAATGACAGGTGAATTGTGCGTGTCCAGAAAGCTTAATCCCTGGAAAGCAGTCGTTGGCAAACAAACAATGTCTCTCTCTAAACAGCGCGCTGTGGTACATCTCTCCGTGTCTTTTGCCGGTTCAGGTTTTATACCAGGCGCACGTGACCCGACGCGACTTCCGGGTTCCCTCGCGTTGCGATCACGCATGCGCGCGAGAGCTTACCCTCGTAGACCCGAACACTGTCAATGGGGACAAATAAAACTGAATAAGGTCCGTTTCCTGGCGCAGGTGAGCAGCATTAGCTCTTTATCCTTCCCCTGCTATTTAAACTGCCCTTTTATGTGGCTGCGCTACATAGACCCCGCCCTCCCCAAGCCTCCGGCGCCTTAGGAGAACGTCCGTACCAGCGCTTTCCATACACCACCTGAAATATTTTTTTTTTTGTGTATAGCCCCAAGACACTGTGTGGTTAATTGGTCCTTTTCTGTTTTGTCTTTCTGCTGGTCCCTCCCACTTGGGCGCTAGCTGTGCAGAAAATGTCTTTGCAGTGGAGAAGAGTGGTTGAGCTTTGATCCAAACCAGTTCTCCCGGTTGAAAATGCGCTGCTTTCCTCCGGGTATTGAGATATCTGGCTTGTCTGGATCTCAGTTGTTTTGCTCTTTGCTTCCCCTCCTCCGTGATGAAACTTTGTCTTTGAAATGATGGGTATGTTTTGTGTCGCGTCTTATATTGTCCCGCCGCGGTTGCGCAATACCGGAAGTATTGTTTACAAACCCATATTTTTGATTCTCAACCCCGTAGAAAAGTAACTAAGTGGTTTTACAAATCCAAGCGTTACACCCTAAGAAATGGGACACCACTACAACAATGTTATACGTCATCATACGTTGTCGCTAGTTCTTAATGTTACGTAATGTTACGACATGCGCCGATGTAATATCGTGCAATCGGTGCTATCCGCTAGCAAACTTTAGCAATTTTTTTGCAAACGTTTCTTTACATCACCATAAACACAAACACAAGACTAAAGGTAATATACATATAATGAAAACTTGTCATAAAAATCCTTATTAATGGCAAAAATTTACATTTATGGGTCTGCTTGCTCGAGTGAGCAGCCATGTTGAAATTTTCGCTTAGCCCTTCATTTGAAGTGAGGTCCCGAAAAATCTTCGTTTGGAGGGCTATCTGGCCCTTCCCCTTACCCCTACCCCTCCCACCAAAAGAGAAATGAGATACCCCTACCCCTTCACGTGAATGCGCCAAACGGAGGGATAGGGCTAAGTGTAGGGGTAAGGGGTAGAATTGGGATTCAGCCTAAGAATATCCCCAGGATCATACTGTACATCATCATATTTCTCACTGTGGTGGCACAGTTTGAATTACTAGATCAGTATATCTAATAAACTAGTGTTAGTTTATTAGATATAGTAACGACGATGATCTTTTCTGAAATTGATGGATTTCTAAATCCCACTTTATGAAAAAAAAAATCAATGATAGGTGATCATTGAGGTCTCTTGCAATGCGCTTAGAACCAGTGAAGGTGTCTGGATCAGACAGAAAGGACATATTATATTGATCTGTTTCTAAAGAGTTTTTGCCACCTTTAACGATTATATTAAAAAAAAGCATCAAATACAAAAAAAATTTTTACTTACACAACTGGAGCAAATAGTTCCTATATGATATTTTAATAATCATATTTTAAGAAACAGCGACATGATTACTCACCACTACATTATTCATGCAAATCCATCGAATATTATTTATTTACTGATTTGTAGACGACTATGTCATGCAAAAATGCAAAAATGTCATGTTGTCAGGTTTAAAAGTTTCGTTACCTGCTGGAAACCAGCTCGTGGAAGTGCATGAAGGCTGTCATCAGAAAAAGTCGACAACAGATACTGTACCAGATGCTCTGAATCCCATGGGAGGAATGTGTGAAACTAAGACTAGTGTGTACCTGATAATGAGGAACTAAACAGACATCGTGAGCAGGCCTTGTCCACATGTCTTCATGTTTCTCCACCAGTTTTTATAATGTCATGTTCTACTTGTCTTATTCGCCCATTTCGGGGTTTAAATGTCATGTTGATTCCAATATACACTCCTTGGGTTAAAAAAGAAATTAACACTCTAAGATCTAGTTTTAGCTTTGAATATGGCACAAAATGTGATGATCATACTGCAGAACTACACTTTCAAAATTTCTGTCCTGGAATATGTCAGTGTCATCATGGAAGCAAAAAACTCAATTGATGCCTTAATCTGGTCATTCAGTGCAGTGCATTTAGATCATCGGCTGACTTTATTTTATTGCTACATAACATTGCTGAGCATGGAAATGCAAGGTGGTAGAAAACCATCAACTTAGTAGAAGAAATGTCATCTCATCGCCTGTACAGCTTTATGCTGTACACAAGGTCATGGGGAGCTTATCCAAGGAGACTTCGGGCACAAGGCATCGTACACTTGAATGGTAGGGTAAGTACCTTCACTCACAAGCTCCGTTCACACATTACAAGCAATTTGGGAACGTCATTAAAACTAACCTGCCTGTCTTTAGACTGTGGAAGGAAACCCAGAGGAAAGCCACCAAGCATGGAGAGAACATGAAAATTCTTTGCACATGCACAAAATAGACAGTTGAATCAGATCAACTCCAAAACTGCAGCTACTGAGTGGTGCTCCCAGGCTGCAGTGGTCAGGATGTACCAAAAGTAATCCATGGAAGGAAAACCATGGGCAGCCAAGGCTCACTGATGCACATGGGGAGCGAAGGCTGGCCTGTGTGGTCCGATCCAATACAAGTCCTAGTGTAGATCCAACTGAGGAAAAGGATAATGCTGGTTGTGATAGAAAGATGTCAGAACACACAGTGCATCAGTGTTATGGTGGCAAAATAGGGGACCTACTCAATATTAGGTGGGTCGTCGTCAATGTATGATAAATGAATCTGAGAGGATTGTTTAACTGTCAAATCGACATTATGAATCTTGTCCATAACAAGTACCTTGCGATGAAATGCCATGATATCCTCTGATATGTTGTGTCTTCTTTCTATACCCATCCCTTTCGAGACCAAACTTAGTGACATTTTTAACCCGTGTCATTTTATCTAGTTGGGATCTAAATTGGGCTCTGATTTCTTGACTTCTTCTGAGTGATGGTTTTGGGGAAAACGGCTATTTAAGCCCTACGTTTAACCGAGCTGCATTACTGAAGAAAAATGGTTGATCATAAAAGGAAGAACGCCAGGTTTTTACCAAACAGTTATAAATTCTTATCTCTTTATGGCTAGCTCATCCATAACACCAGATGTTCAATCTCTTCATCCATGGACACCGACTGCCTCATCACAGCTTATCCTCTTGTTCAGTAAGGCACACTAACCTTGTAGACTCTCATCACTCTCTGTCGCATTTCCAATCCTTCTTTTCCTTTATACAGCTCATTTAAATCACATTATGTAGGCTCACTCCACCTGTGAAAGTAGATGTGGCTATAAAGATGCCCTACAGATTCTATTTAGCCCCAGCTTAACCACAGGAGACTGCGATGCCCATTGTAAACCATTCGTTTTATGCTCCTGTAGCTTTTCTGGCTTTATTGCGATGTCGATTGGGGCATTAGTCTTTCAAGGAATTCATTAATGGGTAAAAAGTAATACGTTTTATTTTACACCATAGTTTTTGCCTGAAGTGCAGCTAACGTGTCATTTGAAAGCAGTGAAAATAGATTCATGTGAAGCTACAGTGTGAGGTTGCCCATAGAAAGCCAAAGATCTCTGCAACAAGACGATATGAAGTTTTACGATGGTCATTAAAGTTGAGCGTGCCTCTGCATCCTTAACGCCGCATTTCCTAAGTCTTTTCTAAATTACTTAAGTAAGATGTACTGTAAGACTTGATGTCTTGCTACCCAACAAGGTGTCATCTCATCATCTATACCGCTTTATCCTGTATGCTAGGGTCGTCGGGTACACCCTGGGACAGGGTGCCGATTCATCGCAGGGCAGACACACACTCATTCACACACTATGGGTAATTTTGGAACAGCAATTAGCCTAATTTGCATATTTTTGACAGTAGGAGGAAACCGGAGTACCAGGAGGAAACTCATCAAGCACGCAGAGAACATGCAAAGTCCAGGCTCAAATTGAACCTGGACTCTGGAAGTGCTAAGGTGACAGTGCCAACCATTAAACCATCACCCCGATCCAACAAGATGTTCAACGTTAATTCACAATGAGCAGAAAAGTTGGAGGAACTCTAATGTTCATTCTGAATTCTTTTTTTTTTGTTTTGTTTTTAATATTTTTCTATTTAAAAGCTTACACTGATTATCCATAACATCAACGCCACTGTCAAATAAATTCACCAACTGTACACCAGCAAACTGGTGATAAGATTATGGGCGCCCAAGGCTCACCCATGTCCATGGGAACAAAGACCATTCTGTCCAGTCCGATCCCAAAGAAAAACCAATGCAGCACAAATCGTCATGAAATTCACCAGAATACACACTGCACCACAGCCTGCCATGCACAGGGCCCGGCAAGCAAAGAGCCCAAGGCCACTAACTCCATCTCCAAACTCCCCAGATCCCAATCCGATTGAGCACTCATGGGATGTGGCGGACAAACAAGTTTGATCCATGCAGGCTCCATCCTGCAATCCACAATACACAAAGAATCCATGTCTTGCCCCAAGGGACCAGAGCTGACCAGGCAGCATAGCGGGAACCCAAAGTCTAGGTGGTTTTAGTGTTAATAGATTTAATGTTATGGCTGATCAATGTATAATTATTTCACTTTTTTTCCATTAAAAGAATTCTTCATAAATTCTCATGCATATACTAAATATAAATAATTTATGGTGTGTCAGTGCTTTGACAGTTTTATGTTAACCATCCAGTTTAAATAATCACAGTGATTTTAATTTTTCTTGCCAAGGCCGTCAGCAGATATATGCTCATTTCAAATATTTTAAATAACTGATCACATAAATTACTGTGCATCCAGATTTATTTACTAAACACATCCTGCGTCCAGCTCAGTAATTAAATTCATTCCCATTTCTCATGCATGGCTTTAGCTGCATGGTCACTCCCTTCCTCATCTTCTATACCGCTTTATCCTGTATTCAGGGTCGCGGGAACCTGGAGCCTATCCCAGGAGGCTTAGGGCGCGAGACAGTGTACACCCTGGACAGAGTGCTAATCCATCGCAGGGCATGGATTAGCACTCTACTGGCAATTTGGGAATGCCAATTAGCCTAACCTGCAATTAGCCTGTCCTGTGGGAGGACACGGAATACCCTGAGGAAACCCACCAAGCACGGGGAGAACATGCAAACTCCATGCACACAGAGACAGGAATCGAGCCTGGCCGGAAATCGAACCCGGACCCTGGCGGTGCAAGGCGACAGTGCTAACCACTACACCACTGTAATAAAATATATTTTGGACAGAGTCCTGCAAATCTGTACTCACACCAACTCAAGGCTATTATCAGACTTTTTGTTTGTTCAGCAGAAGAAGCAACTCCTTCAGTGAGAAAAGGTTTGAAACATATTCAAGCCATCAGTATGGTTGTAGGGGACAAAAAGCTACCAGCAATAATATGGAGATTTCAAGGACAAGATACTGTTGAGGGTTAAAGCTAAATGCTATAAGTAAATATTGTTTTAATGTCCTATTTGCAACATTGTGTTGAGGCCATTTGTTCTACATTATTCCAGCATGTAGTCAATCATTTTGTCCAAGTAATTTACTTAAACTAACTATTAAAAAGAAATGATAAGAACAGTATTAGTCTCAATGTTGCTGGACTAAACATGACCACCAAAACACTCGCAGATTGAGCTCTTCTCCAGTGAGACTATTCAGCATAAGATCTAATTTAAAGCAAACAGAGTTAGACTTGGTACATTAACTTTAATATTTATAATCATTCAGTAACAAACTCATACCGTTTTCCATAGGAGGGCAAATAGTATCATTAAGCAGCACTAACAACTTCCAGTTAATGCAGCACTGAGACATACAATGCGAATTTTATTTATTCTTTTTATTATTATTATTATTATTCGATTCCAGCCAGTGCCCACACCCCAGCCACTGGATACAGTGCCGGTCCCAAGCCCGGATAAAATGGGAGGGTTG
>JAOTQY010182222.1:0-11343 GCA_026413445.1 Dolichallabes microphthalmus | reverse complement strand
TCTCCACATCATTGCATTCAGTTTTTATTCACAATTTGTTTAGTGTCCCAACTTTTTTGGAATCCGGTTTGTAAATATTCCTGGACAGTATTTATATTCATCCATCATCTGTATGGCTTATCCAATGTAGGCTCACAGGGGGCCTGAGGTACAAAGTAGGGTAAAACGTGCATGAAATATATATAGAGAAAATATCCAGTGGGCGGCAGTTCTCTAGACGAAAATGCCTTGTTGATCCCAGAGGTCAGATGAGATGGTTCGAGCTGATAACTCAAATAACATCTCGGTTCAACCAGGGTATGCCGAGGAGCATAGTACGTTGAACCTTGAAGCAGATGGGCTACAGCAGCAGACAATCAGACCGGGTGCCGGAATGGAAAAACACTGCCTGGTATTATGAGTCTTGAATTCTGCTGCTACATAAGGATGGTACTTTCAGAATTTGGCGTGAACAGCATGAAAGTATGGATCCATCCCTCTTTCTATCAACAGTTCAGGCTGGTGTTGGTGGTGTAAGGGTGTGCGGGAGATTTTCTTGGCACAATTTGGGCCCCGTAGTACCTGAGTATTGTTGCTCACCATGCCCATCCCCCCCCCCCTTTAATGACCACAAAAAAATGTATACATCATAAAGCTAAAATCATGACAAACTGGTTCCTTGAACATGATAATGTTCTCAAATGACCGCCACCGTCAACAGATCTCAATCCAATAAAGTACCTTTGGGATGTGGTGGAAAGGGATATTCACAATTATGGATGAGTAGACGACAAATTTGCAGCAATGGGGTGATGCTTTCAAATCAATACGGACCAAAATCTCTAAGGAATATTTCCAGAACCTTGTTGAATACCATGAAGAATTAAGGCAGTTCTGAACACAAAAGGGATCCAACACACACGTAATCGTACACTATAGGCAATTTGGAAGTTATATTTTATGTCTCACCAAGCATAGTGAGAACACACAAACACACAATGTAGGAGAGATTCAAAACCCCATACCCTGCAGGTGCACAGCGAAACTGCTAAACACTAAGCCACAGTACTTTTTCCTTTAAAATATTCATAACAATATTGATACTACAGAAAGACTAACACACTTTTTGTTGCTCTGTAAGCTCTGGGCAGAGCTTTATCTTTCTGGATAAAGATTTTAGTGAGTCTTTGTAATATTGCATTGCTTGAGTTGTTCGCCCACATGATACGTCACTATAAAGTTGTATACGCTCTTCAATTAGGCCTTCCTTTTGTTTCAAGATTCAAGACAAATTATTTATAAATGCTAGAAATCATGTCATGAGTGAATATCCGTAGCATATGTGTGCACATAAAACCCTCACTTGTGATATCGTACACCACCACAGCCACAGTGGAGTCCCGTATGTAGCTCGGAATGAGGCTCCTGAACCGCTCTTGTCCTGCCGTGTCCCACAACTGCAACCGCACCTGCAGGGGATGACACAGGGTCTGAGATGACTCAACTGCACACTCAAGACACACAGAATGGTTTGGAAATTTCAGTTCTAGGTCTTCACTTTTCTGATAAGCGCCACATGATGGACTGATGTTGCAGTTATGGCACTGCATATAGAAAAGCTAGAAATCTTTCCAAATTTCCACACTTTCAATATACTGCTAACTTCATCATTTGGCAGTCCTAACATTTTTCTTGCACAACGGGTTCAAAACCTAAAATTGATTTGTTAAGTTTCAATTAAACTGTCAGAGGAAGCGGTGAGTAAATTATTATTATTAGTTCTGAGTTGTTCAAGTCAAATCAGGACTTGAAATTAGATGGACTTTTTTGTAAATTAAGCTGTAAAACTTATAAACATTTACAGAAGACTTCAACCACAGTACAATGATGAGACTCTTAACCGCAATAAAACATCTGAATGGTGCAAATGTTATAAAGAAGGCTTTACATCCTTGAATGGTGATCATGGCTTAGGTGGCTCGGAGCCCACTGCAGTCGTTCCCAGAAGCATTCAGCGAGGGAAAAGCCTGATCATTAAAAATCAGCATATGACTTGTAGCCAACTCGTGGAAGAGACGCATCTGTCTGTGAGAACTGAACACACAATCACCATTTGCACATTACAGGAACTCGGCCGCATTTCCGCATCCCCTGTACAGTCCTGACCTCGTTACAGGCCATTTCCACATGTTTGGCCCATTAAAGGAGTTCTTGGGAGGCCAGGATTTCAGATGTGAAGCGGGAAGTCTGATCATGGCCATTATGATCAGTGTAGCAGGGCATTACATTGAGAAATAAGCATGGTTTCCCCTCTCATAACTGTGTTCTTTTACTATTAAAAGTCCCGGTTTGACTTGAACGCCCCTTTACATATTAAAGAATGGTATCCATTTATATCTATACTTAATGTTGTGGAATGTATAAAAGGTATACAAGGTTTACCTGCATAAAAGGTTTGTTCACATGCATTACTGTATAGCAGACATAAACATTCAGTCATGCCCTCACCTCAAAAATGTTTCTACAAAATATAGATCCCTGTATGATAGATATGAGAACCTCATAAGCCTGCAGAATGTAAGAGTCTTACCGTTCTGTCCTCCAGGTACATCGTTTTTGACAGGAAGTCTATTCCAATCGTCGCCTAGAAGAAGACAAAAAAAAAATACTTTAGAACAAGATTGATCATATCACTCAAGCTGATTAAGGATTGTGAAGAAATTACAGAGTCAGATGTTGAGATGAGGTTTATTTTGTGTGGATGTGGATGACACACATTAGGAAGCTGTTAATAATGTCTTTAGGGGCTGTAGGAATTTACACTAACAGCAATAACCGCTCATCTGTCATTCTAATCTGCTTTATAGACAGATACTGTATATACAGCCTTGTGTAGTTTGACTTTATTCACATGTACGGCGTTGACTCCCTACCTACAGTACTTTGATGCTTCATATTTGTTTTGTTTTTTATTACCTGCACCGACCTCAGACCTGTATATGAGTTGTCTAGACACTGTCATATACTGTACGATTCTGATGCTGGGCACCTAATGGATACAACAGAACATTTCCTGATTGACTGTCTTTAATCATATAATCACATCTTTCATATTAGATGTCCAACATTTACAGATTAATGATGGGTCAGTACAAGGCATCTCTGTTAGCTAACACTTTGACATAAATGATGAGAGCCAGCTCCCTTTTGAAAGACTTTGATCTTTCTTTTACTTTTTTTTTCTGTTGTTCATACACCAAAGTGATGTGCAGTGGTTAGAACTGTAGCCTTGCACCTGGTCTCTGCATGGAGTTTGCATGTTCTCCACATGCTTAGTGGATTTCCTCCAGGTACTCTGCTTTATTCCCAAAGTCCTAAGACATGCAGATTATGGTCAAACACCACAGAAGGATAGGTGATCTTTTCACCACACAGGTTGCCCACAGGCAATCCATGTACTGACTGAATGTTCTGTGTTGAGTGTGATCTGTTTTAAATGGTTTGTCTTTTTTAGATAGTTTTTGTGTGTGTAACTTTATTTTATTTATATGATCTTGACATGTCATGAACATTATAACTGTGCAGGATGGCCATATACAGTATGCACTTCGTTATACTTTAAATGTTATAAAGTATAAAGTATGCTTATAAAGTATAAATAAAACATTTACAGTTAAGCATTTGGCAGACGTTCTTATCCAGAGCGACTTACAAAAAGTGCTTTGAAGTTTCCGTCATTTTGACACTTACACTAGTTACTAACTACTGTAAGTGCAATCAATAGTTCTTTTTTCTTTTTTTCCATTAACATGAACATTCTTTACACATATATAAGGGCTGGATGTTTGAACATTAATGATTTTATACCAAACATAATGTAATATTATGGTATTCTGCAATTTCTAAGGTTTAATATAATTACATTGAATAATGGTATTGCATATGAGGTAATTAATGTAATTTATTGTAATGTACTGTAAGGCTAATTGCCGTTCCCAAATTGCCTGTAGTGTGTGTATGAGCTGCTGATCCGCCAGTTCATGCTTTTTTTTCTCTTTGGCTACATGCAAAAACAGACAAGTTGGGAATTGCTTCATTCCTTTTGTTGATAATGATCTGGAAACATTATTTTATGGGAATATCAGAATATGCTACTGCTCAATTCTTCAATAAATATATGTTATAATAAAGTACCAAAACATAATAAATTATAGCCCATTTACCCCTTTAGTATTTAACCTTTTTCGTAAGGTAATGTTAATCTATCAATTCAAGCTATGGTAGCATTTTAGATAAGGCAGCACCATTTGGCCAAACTCCGGCTCTTATTGTAGAGCTGAGCCAAATGATCTGGCTCGCTGAAGAGAGCTGGACTTCCCTTCACTATTACAGATTAGCTGGAGCATTTGTGATTTAGACTGCTTGCTCTAGTGATATGAAAAACACTGTAAAAAGCATATTTCTTCTTTTTCAGTTAAAGCTTTTTTTTTTTTTTAAAAAAAAGCCTATGTGGAATTAGGAATTCTAAAAATGATAAATTCTGGTCTTGATGGTAGAAAGAAACAAGTATATGGAAAAAAAATTATACCTGATCCTCTCCAAAATCATAAACATATGAATCATAGATCTGGGCACCTTACGCTGTCATATAATCAGTTAGATTAGATTAGTTTACAAGCAATCAAGTCTGACTTTTAGGATTTTCTTTGTTAGTAATGTTGGAACTTAAACACAAAATAAAAGTATAAACTATACACCCCTGTAATATTACAAACTGCACAGATTTCCTCCCAATTAGTTCTTTTCGAATTCCTTTAGAAATAAAATTAAAGTATAAACACTCTGTAAAACTATCTGTCTCTCAAACTGTTTATTCTCCTTCAGTCTGCATTGTATTAATCATGTCTTTAGAGGACAAACAGCTGCAAGTGCTAAAGGAGAATAAACAGAGTTTGAGAGACAGATAGTTTTACAGAGTGTTTTCACACCTCTGAACACTACATCTCTGCTAGGGTTGTAAGCAGCTTAATGTGAATATTGAGGTGTGGACAAGGTCTGTGCTGATGGACTGCTGCGCCTCGGGTACATATGTTGGGACGGATCGATGAGCCAAGAGAGCCGATCAGCAAAGTAATCCCTGGCAGGAGATAAGCCAGGAGCTTGTCCTCTTCTGTCTGGTGGTGAGTTGGGCCTGATGTAACACAAAAGAGCTGATAAACAGAACAAGACAAGGCTGAATGCTGTGCAACAGCTGCTGTTGCTCTGTGTTCACGACTGTGTCGAAACATGTACTTTATCTACTAGAAATAAACCTAAAGTATTTAAGTGAATAAGATTTAGTGTTTATGAACTCTTAGTTCATGAGTCTCTAATGTAGCAGATTGTATTTTGACCATAACGAGAATAAAAGTGACAAGGACATGAACAGATTTTATAAATCTCACATTTCCTTTAGCCGTTATAGAGAATAAAACACTGATACTACTGATTAAAAACTTTATTACAGCCGGGCCATAAGGTGGATATATGGATATAAGCTCAGGACTCGGAACAGCTCTGAGAACCTGAAATTGGTTTTCCATTGGAGTTGAGTGATATTACTGTATGAAAACTTTCGCTATCACGATAATTTTATATATTTCTTTCACACATTCTATAAGCAGCAGGATTGCATTTTTACAAGATAAACACATAAAAAAAATTGCAAATTCAATATTAAGGAATATTTTTATTCCTTAAGCCAATACAAAAGTTTAACACCCAATTAGCTGCTTCTTGTTAGGTTATATTTTTTGTAAAAAGTACATTAAATATAAAAAGAAAACCCATCCCCATCCATCTCAGAACCTCTGTAGTCCAACTAGGTACCGTGGAGGCCAATGGTGACCATTGTATTTATTCCTATTTGTGCAACCACCGATCAGCATTCAAACACATATTCACACACTATGGGAAATTTGGGAACGGCAATTAGTCTAATCTGCATGTCTTTGGACTGTGGGAGGAAACCTGAGAACCCAGATGAAACCCACCAAGCACGGAGAGAACATGCAAACTCCATGCACACAGACCCGAGGCGGGAATCGAACCCAGGACCGGAATGTGCAAGGCGATATTGCTAACCACTAAGCCACTGTGCCGCACATCACACCCAAAGTGTATTATATCATTATATTGCCCAGCCCCATCTCACACCATGGACGTAGATATAGCATATGATGCTGCAGAGCAGAAATTATGGTGCTAAAACAAAGATTATGTTTTAGCATGCATACAGTATAATATTTAATGCATGTACTATTTCTTCGCATGTATAATGTATAACACTGACTTGTTTAATTGTGCATGTAGACCCGTTTTTATTTATTCTTCTGCTCTCTGTTATGTGACAATTTTCTCTGTTATGTGAGTGTTTTTAATCAATTTGCAAACCAACTAATCTCTTAATGCAATTTCTCGTGTGCGCCAAATGTTTTCAACCTAAAACTCAAATATATACAGATTGAAGAAGAAAATGTGCTACTTCTTTCACCCTGGTGTTAAATATGGAATTCAGCACAGCGAGAGAGAGGTGCTCAAATGAATGTATCCAGAACAAATTATTCATACTTATTTAAATAATTTAATAGCTCAGATGCTTAGTCTAAGTCTTTTATAGTGCTGTTTCCTTTTTAACCCTCCAAAGTCACAGGACAGGAAACAAAGAAAAGAGCTTCTAATGGACCGGAAGGAAAAATCAGTTCCTGACATAGTTAATAGTCGTTTACTCATCATACTCAGCCAACCTGCCGCAGTATGTCATGTGATGTGTGCATCAAATTGAATAAGAGCTAAAGCTATCGCATTTAAATTTCAGAAAGTTCATCATTATGTCTATGGTACATGAACACTGGCCACCAGATTCTCTCAATGCCTACACTAGCTTAACATTAATGTGCTTAACTGGTCATGTGATAATTCAGGGAGAAAACACTGACAAATATTTAAATAATTGAATTATGAATTTAGAGGTGAGAACTGCATCGCACCACTCGTCATGGCGTTTGCTCCCCGTGCTTGGTGGGTTTCCTCCGGGTGCTTTCTCCAACAGTCCAAAGACATGCAGATTGGGCTAATTGGCATTCCAAAACTGCCCGTAGTGTGTGTGCACCCTGTGCTGAATTGGCACCCCATCCCGGGTGTATCATGCCTCATGCCCTAAGTCGCCTGGGATAGGCTCTGGGCCCCCCCCGTAACCCTGTGTACAGGATAAAATTGTACGTATAGACGATGAGTGATTGAGTGAGGATACTAATCTCTCTCTCCCTCTCTCATTCATTCTCTATACCACTTATCCTGTGCAGGATTGTGGGAGCCCTGGAGCCTACCCCAGGGGGATCACTAGGCATGGTACACCCTGGATGAGGTGCCAATCCATCGCAGGGCACACTCGCACACTACTGTTAATTTGGAAACATCAATTAGCTTGATCTGTAGGTCTTTTGCACTGTGGGAGGAAACTAAAGGAGTACCCAAAGGAAACCCACCAACCACAGGGAGATCATGAGATCATACAGTACAAACTCCACACAAACCCCCTGAGGCGGGAATCGAACCCTCAACGCTGGAGGCCATCATTTCTGCTCTGCAGCATCATGCGCTCTATCTACAGTGCGTCCATGGTGTGAGATAGGTGGCTTAGTGGTTAGCATTGTGGCCCTGCACCTCCAGGTCCTGTGTTCGATTCCCATGTTGGGTCTGTGTACATGTTCTCTCCATGTTTAGTGGGTTTCCTCCCACAGTCCAAAGACATGCAGATTAGGCTAACTGCGGTTGTGCTAATGCTAACCAGTTGTTGCACAGTGCTAACTACTTTGTCACTACTTATTATTAAATGCTTTCTACATTTATAAATGTATAGCCTGTGCTTTAGAAACACAGCGCATGGCTTTGTTTCTCATGAGCAAACAGTGCCCTGAAATTGAAATTAAAATAGCTGGAGAGATAAATCAAATGGCACTCAGCTAAGCTCCATGAAAAGAGCAATTAAGCACATGAAAAGAACTAATCTCTTCCCCCCGAAAAAAAACAGTGATCCTAACATTTGATGCGGATGCAAATGGTGTTTATCTGTGTAACTTTGAGAAAATATTTCAAATACTGCAATATTTTATTCATAAAGAACGGAATCGGCGCTCTCGGATGCTCATAGCTCTGCTTTACGCATTAGAAATTCAGAAATTTCCTGTGGATCCATAGCTGGAGTCACTATTAGCTGGGGCAGATTGCACAGTTTGGCATGAATATCTGAAGACAAATAGCCATGTAACAGGAAAAAAGCATTTGATTAAGCCTTATTGATTAGAAGGCAGCGGCTCGAAGCAGTGTTAATAAAGAAGGATGACATCACACTGTAGAACAAACTCCCAAGCTGAGGCATGTACACTATTTTCTGTAGGTGGTAGAGCAAGGTTGCGATCGATGGACTCAAAGAGCTGGCATTTTACACACGTTTCACACATGCTGCTGTCTGTTCCAGCAGGTGAGCCTTTAGCTACTTTTGAAAAGCTCACGGATGTAAGGGAAAGGTCTGTAATGTCTCCCTGTTGTTTTAAATAATTCACTACAGTTCCATTAACAATATGTCAGTACATAACGATTGGTAGACTGGCTACACTAAAGTGCTCCTAGGTGTGAATGTGTGTGCATGGTGCCTTGAAATGCATTTCTGCCCCACACCCAGGGTGTCCCATATAGACAGTAGGTTCCAAATCCTACTGGGTTCGAAGGTTGTCACTGTTGGAGCTTTTACTCAGTGCCAGTTCCAAACCTGGAGAAATGGGTAGGTTTCAGCAGGAAGGGTATCCGAAGTAAAGGGAAGAATCTGTTGCAGCTGCAAATAGTGCACTGATCACAATGATAAACATTTGATTTGGTATTTAATTTAGTCTACAATGTCTGATTACAGCCGGAGAAGGAAGAATTTCTTACATCTCAGATGCACCCTGTTTTTTATCTCTACTCTATTTGGTTATTGGTTTGTTAACTTATTGTGGTTACCTGTATCTTGAGTTGCCACATTAGTTTAAAGTCTCTATCTTTCCCTTGGAATTCGTCTCATCTCAGACACTTTCCTGCCTGCAACTCCGTCAACTATTCGGTTTAGACAAGGTTCGAGCCTGACCCGCCCCCTAGTGGACAGATCTTTAATTCTCCAAATGCAAGAAAGGCAGACAAGAAAATATGTGATTGTAATTTGCTTGGAATACAAATGCCTGCCAACTGAATAAATGTTAAGCTATGAAGGATGTAGGATTTGATGAAAACACCTCATCTGATTACTGCATCCGCCATCTGCTCTTTACGCCTCTTTACTTCACTGACTACACATTGCTGATTTTGGGAGCCTTTGGGAGTCTCCTTGTCTCCAAATTCCACAAATTCTCCTCCTTTCATCATCTCACCCCCTCATATATTAAATATACATTACCCGCTTTGTCTTGTCTACTTATTTCATTTAACATTGTTCCAGCCATTGCTTCTAAATTTGCCTGAAACAGACATCTGGTGCAGAGGGACAAGGTGAAAAAGACTCCATATTCCCTTAGCTCATCGGAAGAGGTGAAGCAATAAAGCCTGTGTCAATGCCAGTATTTTCAGAATGACACTCGTGTGAAAGAAAAAGCAGCGCATGTTTAATGCAGCCACCTCTATTCACAGCTCGCTAATTAACAGCCAGGGGTCTCTGGAGGCTAGCAAGAGAGAAAGAAGGGCTCACTAAGAGCTACCAGAGTGTTACGCCTCACCAAGCTGAGCAGCGGGGAACACACCCGCATCATAACTCATGCCTTCATAAAGGTCCTGACACACACACACACACACACACACACACACACACACACACACACACACACATACACACATACACACATACACATACACACATACACACTCAGACCAGACACAATTAGACAACTCGTACTGTATGTTGTGATTTTTACAATAGGTTTTCCCTTCATATTAGAACCACACATGTAACAAATTTAAGGTTAACCAAATACCTAGCAACTGATATTTCTAATTCACAGATCTATGAAGAATTAAAAAAATTAATAATTTGCAATTATTTTGACATGTATTGAGATTTAAACTGCAATATTCATTCACTCATTCATTCATTCATTTTCTGTACAGCTTTATCCTTATATACAGGGTTGCGGGGGGCCTGGAGCCTAAACTGCAATATGTAACTACTAAATGTACCGGTTTGTATTCAGTCATATTTATCTACTTTAACAAAAAAATAACAGCTCAACTACTGCGTATTAATTACTGCAATGATTAAAAATTGAGAGCAAACTATTTAACCCTAATTGCTTCTCATTTCTTAAACACCCAGGTCAGAGGAAATATCGTCTGGTCATGGCAAAAATGTTTACTCTGTTTTAGAAGGGTCAAACTATTGGCCTGTAACAAGCAAAGAAAACAAATAAGGAGAATGTGAAAATAGGGTTAAGAACTGTTGAATGTGTTATCAAAACCTGGAAGGATAGTGGTGAATTTTTGTCTTTGAGGAAGAAGTGTGGATGGATTTTTTTTCCCCAAAGATCGGAAATCCCTTAAACATTTGCCAAAATCAAATTGTTAAAAAAAAAAAAAAGAAAGAAAAGCAGTCGAACTCATATCTATGTTTAAAAGTGAAAGTAAGAGCATTTACACACACACACACACAATGCGAAGAGAACTCAAGGGATTGGGACTAAACAGATGTGCAGCCTTAATTAGTCAGGCTATTTGGACAAAAGACTTTGTTTTGCTAGTGAGCATAAAAAATGGACTGTGGAGCACTGAAAAAGTTCATGTGGCCTGATGAGTCCAGATTTACCCTGTTCCCGAGTGATGGCCACATCAGGGTAAGAAAAGAGAAAAATCTTACAAATCTCTTTAAGGCTGATAAAAAAATAAAATAAAATAAAAGAATCATTGCGCTTATTTTGACAGATATCTAATAAAAACTCTGATACTGTATTTTAAATACTTTTAAATGTACCATTTTGTATTAAATCATCTAGTCAACAGCAAATAACAGCACAAATTATCTCATTAACAGGATGTTTGCCAATATTATCACCTCAAATTTATATATAAAAAAAATAAATAAAAGCTTTAATTGTTGACAAACACTACATAAATTCCAGTATATTACCTGTAATAAATTGCAGCTTTTTGCAATTAGATAATTGCACTTGTAGACATTACGATTTGGATTTGTATGTGACTAATTGAGCAGCTCTAAATCTCTCATATGCAAATGTGGGTCCAGTCTCATGAATGAGACATTTGTCGTGATTAATTAGGGTTGGGTTTTTTTTATTCAGATTTTGT
>JAOTQY010182185.1:0-11348 GCA_026413445.1 Dolichallabes microphthalmus | reverse complement strand
TAGCTGGTCGTTACACGGTAAAACCGACGCCATCTTTTCTATGTATTGACGGGTCTCCAGAGCCGTCATTCAGTTATTCAGTTATGGTAAACGCTGTAGCGGTAGACCAATCATAAAGGGCCGCGCCATCTGACCAATCACAGCAGTGGGGGCTCACGGAAAGGGGGTAAAATTAAAAAAATTTAGAAATGGGGTAAAATTTTATCTATTTTTGGAGAAACCTAAAGTGTTTTTTGACCTTGTATACATGTAAACCGGTTTTGAGAGACTCATTAAGCAATATTAGCAACCTTTAAAATGGCATAATAGGGGCACTTTAATGTTGTGGCTGTTTTTCAGTCCTCCTCATTTGGCACTATGTTGTAACAAATGTAAACCTGTAAGAGTTCACACAAAGCATCACAGACAAAATCTGTATGTGGTCAAATGAACGTTCTCACATTTATCAGTTCAACCCTGGCCAGACCAGGAGGAAAACACAAACTCTGGCCAAACCATAAGCTTTAGGTACATAAATCCCTACCGTAATGTTATTTCAATCCAGATATTTCTGTCTTGTAACATTTAAAGGTATATATTTATATATATTTTTTGTATATAAATTCCCCCCCCCCACACCGTGAACACAAAGGAAAGGAAATCTTTCACTTCTGAAATGTTTTCAACCGTAGAAATGAACTTTTACACAAATGCTAATTGTATATTAACCTTAACCTCATTCCAACCCTAACCCTATACCAACTCTAACCTTTAGGTCTAACCCAGCTAAACCCTGTCGTAGGGACCCTAACTAGTGCTGCACAATTATCTGAAAAAAATCTCCATCATGATTCGAACCCGTGCAATTATGTAATTGCCAAAGTCTGCACTTTATTACAAGTAATTTAAACACAGTCAGTAATGTATGTACAGTTTGCCAATAATATTTATTACTAAAATATTTATTTAAAAATTATGTTTGAGGTGTAAAAAAATATTTGCAAACAGCTTCTTAATTTGATATTTAATTGCAGAATTGAAAAAATGTTTTATAAATACTTTACCTATTTAAATACTAATGTAATAGTTTTATCGTTACTAAGTGGAACATTCCATTTCGCAGTTCAAGTCATCTATTTTGACATTTCTATCGTGATTAAATCTTTTTTAATCATGTTGTGCAGCTGTAACCCTAACCAATCTCACCCTTAGCACAACTCTTAACAAACCCCACTTGACCCTTCCTTCAGTAACTCTAGGAAAGACATAACACTAGGTTTACCCTAGCCAAACCTCCATAATGAATAATGTGAAAAAGCTGCATAGCTCATAAGACACAATGCAGAACCTCGATTTGTTAGCAGGAACAGAATATCCAGTATCCAATTTTTTAGATCAGACACTTTGGATCAGAAACTTCACAGTGCATTACAGTATATTGCTCTCTGCGTTGGCGTACAGCTAGAATTAGCATGAGTGACTGGTTGTGAGCTAAAGCACCTGTGAGACATCTTTATTCAATGCTTTGTTCAATACCTGAGACAAATTGCTGTTGATGTTATCCAGGGTTTTTTGACACTTCTCCTTGACGGTGTTAAATTTCCCAGGCATGTCTGTGTTAATATACACTTACATTTTCCCTAGACAGTGTTAAATTCTTTCAAGCTCTTCATTCCTTATATGGCCATATTTCCTATAGTCCA
Source organism: Dolichallabes microphthalmus (assembly GCA_026413445.1). NCBI lineage: Eukaryota > Metazoa > Chordata > Actinopteri > Siluriformes > Clariidae > Dolichallabes > Dolichallabes microphthalmus. The sequence continues at coordinate 9,666 of JAOTQY010182185.1, read as the reverse complement.
CGTCTTTATGCACGCAATATATTTTTGCAATTTCTTTCCCTGGAACATGTCAAAGACTTTTTTGTTCTTTGATGTAACAGATGTATGTGACATAAGGCATTTGGCTCAAAAATTATATACTCCGTCAGGGCTGTTAATACATCAGAGACAGCATTCAGACACATCATGCGTGGGTGTCTTTCTCCTGGTCTGTGTGTTGAAGCCTGCCGGTGAGCATACAACAGACACTTCAAGTGATTCGTCCCTCAATTTAAACCTAACAATCTGTGAATGCAGTCTGGTCTCGCCATTTAACACGCACCAATTGAGTTTTTCATTTCCAGCAGACCAGAACAGACACAACTTGTTTGTGTTTTCCAGCTCCTTCCATACTATATGATGTAGCTTAGCTATTAGACCAATCAAACAAAAGCCCCTGCAGTGACCTACCCCACTATGATAAACCTGAAATCCATCCCTTTTGGCTAAACCACTGCACTAGGCTAAACCTACTACTAAGTCTACTGTCCAGTAACTGTATAAATTGAATTGAATTCCAATGCTTTTCCTTAAAACTGTAGTGTCAAATTATGTCCCTATATGTTTCAGCTAACAATGGCATTCTATGACTTGTGTTATTAGTTTGATATATTTTAGTGCTGTTAATCGATTCAAAGTTTTAATCTGGTTAATCACAGTCATAGTCAATAAAATACTCAGATTGACTTGTATTATAAACATGCAATGTTAGAATAAAGAAATAACAGATTATCAGGTTTTATAATTCTCAAACTTTAACATTTAACAAATGTTAAATTAAAATCCCTTGAACTGGAACTGGCACAGTGGCTGGGTAGTATGGGGTGTGGAAACACACCAACAGTGGGGTCAAACCCAAATTCTCATATCCTCAAATCAATAATGTAGAACCTTAGCTGACTAAGCCATCACTCCCACATCTTACCTTTAATGTATTCTTCTAAAAATAGTTTCCGTTGAATGTAGCTCAAGCACACAACTTTGGTTTTATCCAAACTTTCATCTAGAAGCTTTTTATAATGAAACTTGCCATTCAGCACCTGGTAATGTTTCCTCAGTCATCTTATTATCTGCGTTAAACATGCCGTTATCACACACAGCCGGGTAACCATGTGGGAATTATGGGAAGCCATTAAGGTCTAACTTGGTTATATGTTTCATTTGCGTTTTTAGATTAATCACATGTGCTAACGTGTTAATATTGACAGCCCGAACATATTTGTTCTTAAACAGCAACCAACATTACTAAAGTGAACTGTGAAGCTTCAGGCTTGGATTCGACTTTTTTTTTAAGATTGTAAAGGCTAACTTTATAAAGCCTAATAGAATTTTATTTTTGCATGGGCTTTTTTTTTTTTACTTTTTGTTTTATTTTTAACTTAAAATCAGACAGGACGAGGAACAAACATGCATCACAAGATTGTTCCCTTTCATGCTTTATTATGACAGAAATGATACTACAGAGATACACTAACAAAGGTGGATGGAAAGTAAACACATTTCCTTTGTTCCTTTGAGTAGTTCTATCAGTGGATACTTTTTACTTTTACTCCACTACATTGTACAACAAATTTCTGTACTTTCTACTTCACTACATGTCTCCATGGCATTGCCTTACATAACCACGCTTTTGTGTAGTGGGGTTGTAGGTGGTAAGAATACCCTCTGCCATCTGCTGAGAGTTGTATATAACTGCGGATTGTGGAATTTGAAGCTATGAGCTAATACAAGCTAAGTTCTATTGATACTTTATTGTACTTTACTGGAGTAATATTTTATCTCTACTTTCCCTTACGTACAGGATTTGTGAACTTCTCCCACTCCACTAAACCCTTAAGAGACACATCCCAGTGTTAAGAGAGGCCCAGGTCCAGGATTAGCACAATATCCTGATACACAATATCCAATGATATTGCAACTAATATCAGAAAGATATTTGAGGTTTCAGTAAGCTGTGTTCAACTGGACTCATCAGGACTACCAATAGAGGCTTACCAAAGGCATGATAAGATTCACAGCCTGATTTTTCAAACACTAATCTATTTAATATCGTATGCCAACGTCATTCACACACTGGAAAATCCATCTTAATTCATCTGAAGAGAGAGAAACTTTTCTTTGCTTCCAGGAACACAGATGATTCAGTAGATGTAAAAGGAAAACCGGAACGTCTTTCGGTCCTCTTCCGTGGGTTGTTGGCCCCCTAATGATAGTAACAGAAGTTGTTTCTGCATAGTTTCTCTGCTGGAGTCGTTAAGCTGAGGTTCCCCGTGGAGCCCGCTCATGACCACAGCCTCCTGATCAGTACTGTGTGAACCCTGTGTGTAATCCCTACCGTACATCTACTAGAACATGAAAACTCTGATTTTGTATAAACAAAAACAATTTCTAATTGACTCCAAAGTTTATGCTTTTATTATTGAGTGAATGTAATCTTTGTTTGGTCTCATTGGCTGCAAACAGTCTAAGAGGGTTGTTTCATTCTTTCATCCATCCACAGTAACTGCTTTATCCTGCTGAAGGTGTGGGATCCAGAGTCCATCTGGGAGCACCGGCTGTGATCCTGGGGGTAATTTATAGTCACCATTTCACCTCCCACCATGTTGTTTATATGTTGTAGAGAACTTGACAATCTGCTGGACATAGAGAAGAACATGCACTAAAACTCCATACACACCCATAAAACAGCAAACATTGAATTGTGCTTGAGTTTGCACTCAGTAACAAGAAACAAGGCAAAATGCACATGTTATTCCATGTTTAAGGCTCCCCTGAGCATTCCAGGTGCTGCATTTTGTAGCACAGTATACAACAATTTGAAACAGCTTGCTATTATAAATACTCACTTTATTTAAATACATTTTACTATTCCTAAGAAATTCATGAGTAGTTTGCAAATCTGAAACCTGATCTTTCTCTGCTTTCCCAGTCAAATTCCTTCAACTGTTCCAGCGGATTTTGTAATAGCTTCATATAGGGCTGCACAATTTGATAAAATAATCAAATTGAGATTTCAATTTCTACCACAATATTTAACTATTAAATGTACTATTTTGTATTTAAATATATTTATCCAGGCTAACAGCAAATAAGGGGACAAATGATCTCTTTAAGAGGATGTTTGCCCAAATTTATCACCTCAAACCTATTGAAATATATACTTGAATTATTGACAACCCTGGCCAAGGTGAAAAGTCACCATTTCAGAAGGTTCAAATGATTGGGCTGCATCAAGCAAAGAAAATAACTAAGGAGATTTGAAATTACTGGAACTGGGTTAAGAACCCTTCAACTCATTATTACAACCTTGAAGGATAGTGTTGAACTTTGTGGAAGAAATGTGGTCGGAAAAAACAGAAATCACGAATAGAGATCACTTAAACACTTGGTGAAGTTAAATTGTGTAAAAAAAAAAAAAAAAAAAAAAAAGTAAAAACCAGAGCTATCTTTAATAGTAACAGTAAGAGCATTTTCATACACACAGTGTGAAGGATTGGGATTAAAAGAAAACCTCTTAATAGTGAGACTCATCAGAAAAAAGCCTTCAGTTTGCTAGGGAGCATAAAGATTAGACTTTGGAGCGATGGAAAAAGGTCATGTGACCTGATGAGTAGACATCGTATTTTGATCTTATGCTTTAAATGCCACATGATGAAATACAATAATTGGCATAAAAATACTATTATTCTTTAAAAAATCTCTAATGGTTTTTGCCTTTTTTGACTGTGTGTATGTGTTTAAACATTTACAATGTCTCATTGTTGCCACTAAAAGTGTTTTGCTTTGAAGAATTGCAACAACCTGGCACCTGGGAAATGAACTCATCGACATGTACAGTTTAGAGAAACACCTTGATTGAGGAGTACAGTGTGATTTGGCTTCCAGGATGTTGTGCACATCAGCACAGGCAATGACGTGTGTTGTGTTCCTCCAGGACAAAGGTGCTACTGTACATGCAACATAAATTTACAACATAAATTAACAAAAACTTTCTAAGGAAGACTATCTACAGGGTTTTTAAAAAAAAATTTTTTTACAGACAAAGTGCACGTGCAAATATGCAAACAATGCAGTACAGTGCAGTGTACTTCTCATAAATAAAAAAGTAAGGTTAGAGTAAAAATCATCCAGGAGCACTAATTTAGCTGTTATAGTACAGTAATTTCTATTTTTCTGGGAAGGCTTTCCAATAGCTGTTGGAACGCATCTGTGGAGATTTATGTTCACTCAACTACGAGAGCTTTAGTGAGCTCAGGCATTGACGTTGAGATGTCGAGGAGACGCCAGTTCATCCTCAGTTGTTGAGGTTAGAGCTCCAGCCTCGGTACACCACATGTTCATGTGCACAGGGCACAGTGCACTGTTTAGCTCCAGTAAAGAGAGAGTTGTAATGCTACAGTTTAGAAAGATGTTCTATAAAAGTGTGTTTCTAAACAGCTTCTTGATGACATCCTGTAGAAGAACCGCAAATGGTTGTGATGGTCAGGGGTGCACAAACTTATGGCCTGGTCTTAGTAAAAACTCTAAAAGTTTAACCCAAACGAATTTTTTTTTCAAAACTATGGCTATTTTTAGTGTCATATTTTAATCACAAGTTTGAGTCCCAGTGATGCCACGGCCATCCGCAGCTGGGAGTCTTGGGGCGTTTTATGGGTCCTAGGATTGTTTCTGAAAGTACAGTACTTGACTAAATCAAAGTCTGGTTAATTTCTGATCAGTGTGAACATAATCGTTGGAGAACTATGCCAGAGTCCACTGGAAAAGGGGTTCTCAAGAACGATACAGCATGCTCGGGCACGGTTGGACATGAAAGTAGACCCCTGTTTAAACGTGACATAAGTGTAGTCTGTCTTCTCCTAAATCTCCATAAATCTCACCCTTTGACCTACACAGCTGTAGCCAATCAAGTATGAATTCACAGGAGATTGTCAGTCTTGACATTTTTTCCGGATTATCAATAATATTAGGCCTAGCACGAAGCTAATGCCCTGATTTTCTTCTTCTCTTGTGTTTAAAGAGATAATTCAAATAGGTGTATACTGCCACCTGTTCTGTTGGAGAGTGAATATAGGCAAGTGTCCCCAAGAACGGAGACCGGCTTCGGAGTAAGGAGGGGCAGCAATCGTTTCTCGACACACTACAAATAAACTGTACCTTATATGAAAACACTCCAAGAGATCGAACTCAACGACCAGTTTTGAGTGTATCCGAGTGTTCAGCGTGTGCAGAAGTAGACACTTTCTTCTAAGAGTGTAGCACTACTTTGCGATGCTTCTTGCACAAGCAGGTTGTAAAGACGCAGTTGTCGCTCTTCACACGTCTCTAAGGAAGCACGAATTAACCTTCACCCTCTACAGATGGGAGCTGGTGGGAATTGGACAGAAACATGTTCAAAAATGTTATTCATAAATCTCGGCCCTGATGCTAATTCCAGAAATTTGCTTCTTTTTTTTTTTTATTCAGCGCTCCTGCAGAGTGTTCGTTTATATAGCTAATTAGAAAACATATCTCGTGAAGGCTTTAACTGACTGGTTAAACTCTGCATCGAGCTCAGAGTTCTTTTATGAGAAATGAAAGAACTGTTTGGATGAATTTGCTGAAAGGAGGGAAAAAAAGCACATCAAACCATGGAGTCACGCGACTGGCTTTGCTTTTTTGCTGCCATGCTGGTGTTTACATACAGTGTAACGGGTATGAATGCTACAGTATTATTTGTGTTAGTATAAATGGCTTGTTGCTTAGTAACCATGATTTATTTTTTGTTTGGCTAGAAGTGGCGCTTTGTAAGCAGGTGTAGACAGCATGGTTAGGCAGGATTCTAAACGTCTACATCAAGGATGTTCAACTCCAGTCCTGGAGGGCTAGTGTCAAACACAGACGATTCAACTAATCTGTGGTGGTGAATTATAAACCTTGCTGGACGCTGGACCTCCAGGACTAGAGTTAAAGATCCCTGGTCTACAGAATGTTAAATTTGTAATATTATGAATGTATTCAGAAACATGAGCCCAAGAGTAAAGCCGTGCACACTACTATACAAGTCCAGTACCATTATAACAAAGACACAGTCTGAAACATCGTTTGGTGATCACATCAGATAGAGTATTTGTCTGCCATGTGTTTGCTGCAGTAAAGCTCCGTTCCTCAAGCGATTCTCTTGTATTAAAACCTCCCTGTAAAGTCTCTCTCTGTGTAACACCTTTCCTGAACTCCAAGTTCCAACCACAAACTACTTCCTGATTCTTTTATAAAATTAATGACCTCAGACATCCCCACATGACCACTGCAGGAAATGCAATAATCGCTGTTTGGTACACACCATAAACTTGTTTTATTTTACAATCGGACTCACAATGCTGAAAAGAAAATGCAGCACAATTTAACACTATTTTCCCTTAATGCCAAATCTAATCGATCAGTTATTGCTTATTTAGTGTTTATTTGTTTTGAAAAAAAAAAAAAGTTTAAGTGACATAATAAAATGACATCTACAGTAGAGAGATTTAATTATTCATTAAGATATTCATAATAATTTCATAATCTCAGATTTGCCCTTCAGGACATCTCTCTACAGCACAAGAAAGTCACAGTTTCAGAAGGGTTTCAAATTATTGTCCTGATCAAAACTAAGGAGATTGCTCGAATTGGGTTAATAACTGTCCAAAACATTTTAGTGCTGAACTTCTTCACAGAAGAAATGTGGTTGAATGCTCAAGGATCACCTAAACACTTGGTGAAGTTGCATTGTTAAACGTTAACAGCAGAAATCAGAGCTATGTTTAATAGTTAAAATACGACAATTTCCATACACACACAATGTACAGTAATGAGAACTCCAGGACTGGGACTTCACAGCTGTGTGTCTTCGGTTTGCTAGGGAGCATAAAGACTGGACTTTGGTGTGATGGAAAAAGGGTCATGTGACCTGATGAGTCCAGACTGACCCTATTCCAGAGTGATGTGCGTGTCACGGTAATAAGGGAAGCCCATGAAGCGATGCACCCATCATGCATTGTGTCCACTGTACACGCCTCTGGAGACAGTGTTATGATCTGGGGTTGGTTCAGTTGCTCAGGTCTAGACTCAGCAACGTCATGTGGAAATAAAATGAAATCAGCTGACGACCTGAGTGTACTGAATAACCAGGTTATCACATCTATGGAGTTTCTCTTTCCTCATGGAACAGCCATATTCAAGGACTCCGATTATGAAAGCGTGGTTCTATAAGCATGAGTATTCATCATCATGCATGAACTGGACACCACAACTGGGTGCTGTAATCAAAGCTAAAGGAAATTGAACAAAATATTTGTGTGTGCAGGTTTTTAAAAAGATTGTTATGCAGGTTATTTTTGTTTTTAGTATTCTCTGTAAATTTTTTGCATTGTCTGACAACTATCATGTCGAGATTAAACTACACTAGCACTAAATCTTTGTTCATTAACCCTACTGACAACTCGAGCAAAAACGTACAAAACCCCCAGATAGACATCTTGGTCTAGTCTGATGTAACTGATGGCGTGTGATGTTTGTCATTTATCCTGCTGTGAAACTCTGCGTTCTAATTCTCATGATGAGCTGAAGTTAAGGCAGGTGGCTTGGAGGCCTGTCAGATGCTTAGGTTGGTCTCTGACACTTTAACACCATGAAGAACATTTTTAAGAAGAGCCTATGGCCACCTCTGGTCACCATCTGGTGGGGTTTTTATATCTGTATTCCTAATAAACCAACACAACAAGGCGCCAAGGGTGATCTTTAAAACTACTGATGCAACGAGCGACTGAGGCTAGCAAAAGTGTTTCTAATCTAGTTTTTATAGAACACATTTGCAGAGTGATTACCAGTGACAAACACCCATAAACAGATAAACAGAATGCAGGTTCACTTCGAACTTTCAGTGCTAATGTTGAACTTGTTTTTGCATGATTGTTCAAAAAAATATATTTTTGTCTTTGTATAATTTGTTCTTTCTGAGGCAGCGTGATTAAGGTTTTTCATGTTCGATTCCTGTTAAACTGTGGTTTAAGCTTCATCAACAAATGGAAAATTCAACATTCAAGCACTTTACGATGTGCTGTTATAGGAACATGTTTTCTGTAATGTGGAGCATGATGGATATAATATATGGTGCATATACTTTGGTTTAATGGCATAGTGAAGAGTTTAGCAGTGTGCTGGTTGTGGTAAACAAGCAGGACCTGGACCTTCTGGCTCTGGTGACATGGGTAGGAGGAGTCCCAGATGATTCTGTGTGTTCTGTGAATAGATCTAATAGGGCAAAGGTGTTCAGTGGCTGGTAGTCATGACCGCCAATTGGGTGCCAATGATGTGCTGGGCAGGTTTTTACCACCCTTTCTAGGGCTCTCCTTTCGGACCCATAGAGCCTCCATACCAGGCGCTGATAGAGTTGGTGCAAGAATAAATGCTTTCTAGTGTCTGGAGGGACAGATGAGCTTCCCGAGTCTCCTCAGGAAGTAAAGACACTGTTGCACTTTTCTAAATAGAAGTAAAGTTTTATGATGCCTGGAAAGATCCTTAGAGATGTGGACACCTTGGAACTTAAATGTATTTGGAAAAGTGTTGACAGATTTTTAATTTCCGGAAATCCACAATGAAAATCAACAACAGACTAGTGTGATGAAGCAGAGACACTGTTCCACCATGAAGTGTTTTATTCTTTGTACAAACGGTTTGAAGTGATGATGATCCACAGAGCAGACGCTATGTATATTTTTTCTTTGACTCTCAGCATTAAAATAAAAAAGCCCTGATCAGTATTCACAGTGTAGTCTCGAATTTGTGAATCATTACTCTGTGCGTTTAATCTACACTGCTTAGTTTGGTGATGGTGGTTCAAAGTGTTTAAAATGATCTGAAATCTTTCATGTTTTCCAGATGACATTGTTCTTTATGTCATGTATTTATAATGTAAAACTTTCTTAAATTGGCCACAGAAATCTTTTTAAACAAATGTCAACAGTTCAATAAACAAACAAAAAATCTAGTTATTAATTATACACTGCCTGGGCAAAAACACATTTGCCATTTCAGAAGGATCAAATTATTGATTATTTTTCTTTTGGCCAGACAGTGTAGTAAAAGCAACATTTGCGTCAAAACAACATCTGACAGTTAAAAACCAAGGAGTCGTCTGGAATCGGAAGATAAACTGCCAACAGATGTCTTTCATTGCTGCAGTTCAATTGACTGACGTTACTTATCGAGTCTGTCATCAGCTGTTTCGAAGCACACAATCAACATGACCAACAACAATTTGCCCTTTTTTCGGTTGTTGCTAGGTTGACAGATGTTTGTCTGGTTCTTTTCCTTATATCACCCATATTCCATAGTTGATAGACACTGTCAGCCAAAAATGAGCAAGTGACGGGCCTCATATTAGGGGCCTCATATCAGTCGGCTGAATAAGTTTTTATGAAAAGATGTGAAAGGGCACGTGACCACTGTCTACAGTACCGCATACTGTAGGACTGTTATATTCAATCATACTGTTAGATTATATCTTATTGTTTTGATTCATACACATTTTTCACAATTTATACAAATTTCCATAATTTTCTTTTGATGGTGTAAATCTCATGAATTTGGACATGTTGAGAACCCCCCCCCCCCCCCCCCCCCCGCCCATCA
>JAOTQY010182112.1:487-11363 GCA_026413445.1 Dolichallabes microphthalmus | reverse complement strand
CAGAAACATTTTGTGTGACAAACATGCAAAAGAATAAGAAATCAGGAGGGGGCAAATAGTTTTTCACACCACTGTATTCTGAGATTGGTACCGCTAATGCTTTATAATACAGATTCTGCCTCAGAGGTTGATCATGAGCATTTTTTTCACACAGCATGTTAAGCAAATACAAGGTTAAATCCCTTGGAAAGATGAATACAATGATTATCAGGTTGAGGTCTAGTATGACAGCTGGGTCATTACTGCATCTTTATCTGGCTGCAGTGGATGTTTGACATACGTACTGTACAAGGTGATCTAAAAAAATTTCGATCCTGTTGTAACACAACAACAGATGGCGATCACAAGGCTGCACGCACAGTCACAGGGAGCACCGAACTTTATAAGTAAGTGTGCAAAAAGACATCGTCTTTTGTTGTTGGGCCATTGTTGATGTGTCATATGGAACAGTCCCAGCAATTCTTCAAGTGTGATTTTGAACATACGCCGTGTTGCTGCCAAGTTCGTCCCCAGGTTGCTGTCCCAGGAGCGGAAGGGATATCACATCAAAGTCTGCCAAGAACTCCGTCACATGCTGTGGATGACCCGTCATTCATGTCGAGGATCATTACTGGTGATGAAACTTCATTATACTGGTATGACTCTCAGATGAAGCAAGAGACTTCAACATTTAAAGAACCCATCATCTCCACGACTGAAAAAGGCAAGACAGGTCCGCAGCTTGACCAAGTGCATGTGCATCGACTTCTTCAACATTTGTATCGTTGTGCAACAAGAATTCCACCCCAGGCACCAGATCATCAGTAGCGAACTGCCAGGTTTTATGGTTCTGAGGGAAACATACAGCGGAAAAAAATTACTTTTAAACAGAGATAATCTTGAAACTTTTTGATACCACCTCGTACATATAAATTCACCATATTCTGTATCCGAATGATTTCTCAGTATGATACACCACATTTAGTTGAATAATAGTTTGCAAACTTTATTATATCTGGTTTGACTGGCTTAGCATAATTGAACATGAGTGTTGTTAAATGCCGATCTAATATTTTCTATTGATCCTTCCCTCACTAAATTGAAAAGGTTTTCTGTGTACAATGATTATGCTTCCACCCTGTTTTACAAACTCATCCTGGCTCATTTTGAAATGGGAAGCATACCTTTTTATTTTAAAGATTTCAACTAGTTACTGCTTCAGTGCTTCAGTAAATCAGTAAAAATTTATTCACTAATTTAACTGTTTTTTATTTCTGTATTTATTAAAATATGGTTTGGTTGATTTAATAGTGTAAGCAATGATAGATAAGCTATTGACCTTCCCACATTAATGCCGTATATAATAATGGGACTTTTTTATTTTTTTAAATCTCCTTGCTATGTTGGAAAGCAGGAAATATTACTGTAGGTTGGTCACCGAGTTTAATAAAATGCATTAAACTGTGAATGCATACAGTTTGCATGTATGTGTTGTACAATTTGCCTGGCCAAAGAAGCCATTTCTTCATATTCAAGTTTTCCGTCTCTTGCATTAACAACATTTTTAATTTAAGTAATCACACCTGGATTGTGAGGATGCGGTTGCATTCTTCTCGTTATAATTCCCCCATGTCGCTTAGTCGCTTCATCTCATTTACTTCTCTGTGCTTCATTCTCCTTGCATTGCCCCCAACACCCCCCTGCTTTTCCTCCTCCTCTACCAAAATCACACCCTTCTTATTCCATCCCTGTAGCCTGGGGCGGAAAGCACTAACGTGTGAACAAAGATTTCTGATTAGGTTTCACTCTGGTGCCCTGGAAAAAGCTAAATAATACCATCATATAATATGATTTCATAAAAAGAGTACCTACAATAAATACTAATACATTCTGTGTGCATGTGCACATGTATGTGTATGTGTGATATATACAGTAGAGCGAGGACGAGAGAAAGGAAGGAAAGATCTATCAATTGGAAAAACATTATTTTTTAAAATCAGTTTTAACCAGATTCGACAATGAGAGTGAGAGAAAAAAAAGATATATACAGTACAGTATGCCGTACATGCTCTTAGATCTATTTAAAAATAATAATAAATATAACTCCAACCTTTATCTTATATTAGCTAAAATAGCATCCTTTACACTTTATACATTCTGTTAAAGTTAATAAAGAATCAAAGCACAATTTTGTGCATTTGCACACATTAAGCTAAAAACAAATGGTCCGAAGCAACGGAAGCCCATCTTGAATGCAATTCTGTAGTATTCTCCACATGAACCTCACGTTGTTTTCCTCCTGCACTCTCCCAGCTTGTTCTTTTCCCCCTCTTTTTCCAGCCCAAATGTGATCCCGTTTCCGCCTTCTCATCTGTGAATAACAAGTGGGTACTCTTTTCGTGCTGTACCACACTCCCAATTAGTATTAATAAGGCACTCTTATGCCAAATGAAGGGCACTCTTTTCCTGATTGAAAGAGAATAAAGGAAAGAGAATGAGTGAAGAAGGAACTGGGTTAGAAGAGGAAAAGGGAGAAAATTTTAGGGGGGGTTTAGAGGATATAAGAATGAATAAGATGATTTAGGAGTGTCAAAGTACCAGTAGCGATCGTGTTGGTGTCTTCAATCTAAAGAAATTATCTTACATATTATATTCATAGCACACCACTGTTGAATTCTCAAATCTGATTGGTCAGAAGGTTAATTACATTGCTTGGATGGTAGTTCTGGCTGCAAGGCAAATCACCGGCTTATATTAACATGCTAGTTCTAATACATTATCATTTCTATATTACCATCTATTTTACAGGAACGTGTGCAGATCTACCACTCTGAACAGATTTAAATTGTTTAAATGGTTTTCATGCAGAAATTGGTCCACGGTCAAGCTATAACTTTAGGTTTTCCAACACACTTTTAATTTCTTGCAAATGTGATAAGTAGCACTTTTTATGTAGCATTAGGATGAACAAAATAATGCTGTCAAGGGAACTGGTATGTTTATAAATTATTCAGACTCAGCAAATGAACTAATATTTCTAACAAAACTTTATAAGCGTGCTGGTCTAGGAAACAGGAAAGTGTAACCTAGCACCTAGCACTTTAGATTTTTGTGGGAGGATGGAGACACCGGGATAGATAATGGGGTAGGTAGATATTGTGGCGCAAAGCTTTTTAAGTCCTGTAATGCAAGGACGATGGATTTGAATTAGATTTTTGTTGCAACAGGGAGCTCATTGTGTGTCCTCATTAAGGGAGTCACATGAGAGAACTTTGGGAGGTAATAAACCTTGCAAGCAGCTGCATACTAACTGCTGTGTAAGAAGACATGGCATATAAAAAGAGACCAGCAAGTGAACACATCTGGAATTGTCAAACCTTGAATCAAGATTTTTTTTTTTTTGACAGGAACACTCATATTTTTCAAGAGATTGGAAAAAGAAGAAGAAAAAAAAACCTTAGTGAAAGGTGAAGAAACCAAGATTAATATTAACAGTATTAATTATTATTTTATTAATAACAAAATTATTAATAAAATAACCTTAGAAATTTACTAGAAATTTACAGATGACCTGCAAATATTTTGATTGTGATCGTGGAATCCAAATTGGCAAGTTCTTAGCCATGGAGATAAAATTTCATATGGTGGGTTTCCAAAAAGGAACTGTTTTTATTGTCCTCTTACTGTAGCTGCACCAATTAGTGCCTGCTATCATCAGATCCACACATTTTGAATTTACAAACCCTCAAGGTTTTTATTCAGGTTTGGGACCAGCACTTACAGTACTATAGCCTAAAACTACAGCACATAGTTGTGGGGGGAAATGGCTGGGACACAAACCTGGGTATTCCACATAACAGGCAAGAAGCCTACCACTGAGCCACCAATGCCCGAGGTTACTAACAAATAAATCTAAATATCAGGAAGACAGTTTGATAAGTTTAAAGAGTCATGGGATCTGTGCATCATCGTGATAGCAGTTGCAAGGGAAGCAATATAATCCGATCACTGAGCATAGTGATTCAGTGCATATAAACAAGACTGGACCAAAGACTCACCCATGAGGAACTCCAGTAGGGAGGATATGAACTGGTGAAATGAAATCTCTCCAGGCTACATGGAAGATTGATCCTATAAATATAATAAATACAAGGTGAAAGCATGTATCCCAATGCCCAACTCAGCATGAGTGAAGATACACATCATGTAATTTTGTGTCAAGCAACTGACAGGTTGATAAAAAGTGATAGTTGGGGATATTAAGTTTTTTTTTCTGGCGTGTTGAGTTTCAGTGTAAAATACCTGCATTTGTATCAAGACTGTTGGCATCCAAATAGGCATAGGAACACTTTTTTTTCATACTGTATATAGGGGACTGGATATTATGTAGACATGTGACCTTGGCTGGCGGCACGGTGGCGTAGTGGTTAGCACTGTCGCCTTGCACCTCCAGGGTCCGGGTTCGATTCCCGGCCAGGCTTGATTTCGGTCTCGGTCTGTGTGCATGGAGTTTGCATGTTCTCCCCGTGCTTGGTGGGTTTCCTCCGGGTACTCTGGTTTCCTCCCACATTCCAAAGACATGTAGGTAAGGTTAATTGGCGTTCCCAAATAGCCTGTAGTGTGTGTATGTGTGCGCCCTGCGATGGATTGGCTCCCTGTCCAAGGTGTATCCTTCCTTGTGCCCTAAGTCTCCTGGGATAGCCTCTAGGTCCCCTGCGACCCTGAACACAGGATAACGTAGTATAGAAGATGAGTGAGTGAGTGACCTTGGCCCTAAATTTGGGAATTTATAGTTTAGTCATTTGTAGTTCATAGAATAATTAAGAATTAACCACATGATTATTTTTATTACAGTTGACAGAAATGGCTTTTTGAGGGAGTAGGGAAATAATGCTGGCCATATGATTCTTTAAAATGGACATCATATTATTGAAGTACTAAACAGCTTGAGTGAAACAAATTTTACTGCCTTTTTTATCAAAGCCTTATTATATAATTCTTTCCTGTTATAATATTTCCTGCAGCATTATTCTCACTTTTGGATAGACAAAATTTTTATATCTCAGAAGATAAATGGTTATATTACGGTTCAATTACAAAGCAAATATATCTATCCTTACAGTAGATCATGTTTCATTTTTACACACCATGAGACAATGTGTGTAACAAATGAAAAACAGATCCATTTGGTGTGGAAATGGATCTGTTTTTAGGATAAAAACAACCAAAACAAGATTCTGGAGTGGGAAAAAAACATTAGAAGTTTAAGTATTGAACTAAATATAGTAATTAAACTAAAAAAAGACAGAGAAGTTGGGGCCAGACCTATTAGACTCTTTGCTATACTAACAGTTCAAAGCAGAGAACTATTTCTTAGGTTTAAGAAGTATTTTAATCCAATTAGAAGAATATTTCAGCACAGATGATGGTTATTTGGTGGTGCTCTAAAAACCAACATGACAAATTCTGTCTTGCTGTAGAACATGGAAGGGAAAAGGGATTACTAGAAAACTCACTAATCCTCCCGTTTGGCTCCAACTGCTCCTCGCTTCAGCTAACTCAACAAGAGAGGCAAAAGAAGTAGGATGTATGCTTAAGGCCCTTTGATAATTCCTTACACTCCATAATGTAAATATCAATGATGCTAAAAAAGATTGGTAAATGGAAGATTTGTCTATTTTATCCCCCTGCATTAGCCCTTCAAACAGAACAGCAAATCTACAGTATGAAGAGCATTGGTGTCCAAACAATCTAATATAAAACACATAAATATTTGAGTTCAAACCAGAGTGTTATAAAGCAATAATGGTGTGTATGAAATAAAGGCATTTAAAGCATTTAGCAGATGCTTTTACCTTATCCAGAAGAGCATTACAATACCCTCAGTAATCCAGATGTAAAAATACTATTAATGGGTCGGAATTGTTAGAACAGAAACATAGTCCAGGAACAACAAATGAAGAGAGTATGAGCCTTCAAGAGATGGGTCTTCAGTCTTCATTTAAAGACAAACAATGACTCAGCTGTTTGAATCCTTTACAAGCCAGTACAGAAAATAGTCTTATATACCTTGGGTCTAGTTGAGGTGTGCGAGTGGCTCAAAGAAACCTTGGTGCTGACCATCTTTTACTTTGGTGGTACCACGGATGGTATGGGAAAGATTTTCCAATGTTCAGAACAGTTGCAAGGGCTTGGTGGTGGAGAATGACCAATATTATAAAGAAGCTTCCTCTACTGATTAGGTTAGTAGTATGAGAAGAAAATGATCGATGGATGTTAAAAAACTGCACTAAACTTGGGTGTTACTTGGGTGTTAGAGAAAAAAATGCAAGTATATTCTGATGTAAATAAAGTATGAAACACTGTCCACATAACCAGATTCCGTGGACAGCAGCGGGACTTCTCCTTTTGTTTAATATTTCAACTTCACAAAAATTTGAGGTTGTATGGTTGCAAAAAAGGTAGGTAATTAGGTAAAAGTGAAACTTTATGGTGAAGTTTGTCTTTAAAAAAAACAAATACTTAAATACTTCAGAGGTTGTTCACTCTATACCCAATTTATGTTAAATTTTATTTATGTTAACTTCACTATCAGAATCCCTGTTGGTCAAAAGTTTGCACATACAGTACCAAGTAGGCTTGTCTTTAAACAGTGTGGAAGATTCCAGAAATTAAAAAATTTGACTGGCCAGCTGTGTTTAGACCCATCCTTTAGACCTAAAGCCGTTTTGAATTTATATGCAATTTTATGTCAAATCCAAGCAACTCCGCCAATAAACTCTGGGTCTCCTTAAGCACAAATTCCAAACAAATGAAACAACCATGAGCGTCAGAATTAAAGAATGAGCACAAATATCCTGCACAAACAGCAACTAGTAAAAGGACAATGCATCATTCAATAAGGAGGTACATATAACTTCTAGGGATAAAAACTAAATTATTTGAGTGATAAGGCTGTCACAGTGGACGAGTGTTTTCTGATCAGATGAAAATAAAATGTTAAGGGAATAAAGATGATGTTTGGAAGAAAAACACTGAGGGTGGTGAGGTTTTTGCTGGAAAAGAGACTGCACTATAGAAAACAGATGACGTCATTAAGAAGGAGACACCAGCTAGAAGGTAAAACTTGGTCACAATCAAATTCTTTATCAGACAAAGATCCTAAGCATAAAAACTTTTGAGACTGAAAGTGTTGGTGAAAATGTAAAAGTGAAAGTGCTCTTTTATTTTTTAAAAGGGGGGAAAGGGGGAGCCATGGCAGAGAGAGTGAGAGAAGGGAGGAAGTGTGGTATCTTTGGGTCCAGCCAGGCTGAGATGGCAGTCACAGGGAGCAGCCCGGTGCAGCAATGACCAGTGCCCAGAGATGGCGAAGACAGAGCCAAGAGTTGTCCTCAGCAGGTTCTGGACTGCAAATTGCAGCTGACTTCTTTCTTCGGGGTGTCTGTAAGCCAGAAATGGGTGTAATTAAACACAAACTCAATGAAGTTCTCGCTTGGTTGCTAGAAATTTAATTTACTTGCATTAGTCAATCATTTTAAGTAATAATTTAAGCTGTGTCACACAATGCATACTCACTGGCCATTTCATAAGGTACAACTTGCTATTGCTGTCTTGAACTGCCTTTTGCCTTCAGAGATGCCTTAATTCTTTATAGCATAGATTCACCAAGGTGATGGAACCATTCCTTAGAGCTTTTGGCATCAGAAACTTGACACATTCCAAAGGTGCTCTATTGGATTGAGATCTGGTGACTGTGAAGGCAATTTGAGTACAGTGAATTCATTGTAATGTTCAATCAAGAGATGCTGTTTGAAGTTATTTTAGCTTTGTAACATGTCATATTATCCTGTGACCATAAAGGTACATGCATGGTCCTAGGTAGGCTCTGGCATTTAAATAATTATCATAATTGGTACTAAGGGGGCTAAAGTGACCCAAACAATTACACCACCACAGCCTGAACAGTTGATACAAGGCAGGACAGATCCATGCTTTCATGTTCTTTATGCCAAATTCTGACCCTTACATTCAAATGTTGAAGCAGAAATCAAGACTCTTCAGACCAGGCAATGATTTTATGGTCAACCCATGGAAATTGTTTCCTGTTCTTAGATAACACTGAGTCACACCCGGTGTAGTCCTTTGCTGCTGTAGTCCATCTTCTTCAAGTTTCAACATGTTGTATCTTCAGCGATGCTATTCGGCATTCTTCTGTTGTAATGCGATGTTATGTTATTTGAGTTACTGTTGCCTTTCTATCAGTTCGAACCTGGACATTCTCCTCTGACTTCTGGCATCACCAAGGCATTTTTGCCCAATGACCTGCCACTCATTAAATATTTATTTAGTAAATTCTCAAGATGGTTGTGCATGCAAAATCTCAGTATATAAGCCCTTTTGGGAATAATCAGACCAACTCATTTGGCACAAACAACCATGCCCTATCACTTAAATCTCCTTTCTTTCCCATTCTGATGTTCACTCAGTTCACTCCAGAAGATCTTCTTGACATGTCTATGTGCCTACAGTAAATGCATTTTGTTGATGCCATGTGATTGCCTGCAAAGATTTTTGAGTTAACAAGCCAGTGAGTGTATGTGCACCTCTGTTAAAGGAAGAGTAAGTCACATGACAATCATCAAAGACCTTTAGGCAAGTTCACTCAACTATTGGAAAGATGAAATATTTGGAAAGTCGAAAAAGTATACATCCTTGCCGTTATGTAAATATTTGGCTTTATCAATTGATGCATTCTTTGTAGTTTTAATAATTCATCCCCTCATAAACCAGCTGCAGATGTTTGGATTTATACTGTTTCATCTTATAACTACTGTACATACTTTATTGGTTTCACTGCAGTTACAGTACAGTAAAATAGTATGATTTTGGATGAATAATTAAATTAAATGTTATTTGCATTGTGCTTTTACCTATAGACACAATGTAGCTTTACATGAATAAAACTTCTGAATACAATTTGAAAATTTTATATATTTTAAGATTTATTAATTTATCCCTGTTCAGCAAACTGGAGGTGAAGGTGGTGAAGAAAAACTCTCTGAGACAACATGTATAAGAAACTTTGAGAGCAACGAGATTCAAACGGGAGCCCACCCTTGTTTGGGTAATACCCGGGAGTGTGACCCTGGTACATTGGTGTTGCTGATTAAAGGGATCTGCACACCTCGATGGCTAAGGATTCGATTCCCAACTTCATTCTCACCTCTGGGCGGTGTGCTTGGAGTTTGCATGTTCTCCCATGCTTGCTGTGTTTTCTCTGGGTATTTTCAAATTGCCCGTAGTGTGTGAGTGTGTGCATGCTTGTGTGTCCCATGATGAACTAGCACCTCTTCCAGGGTGTATATGGCCTAGTGCCTTGAGTCCCATGGGTTAGGCTCCAGGACCCCATTACCCTGAACAGGATAAACAGTAAAGTAAATGATTGACAGTGAGTGTAAGAGCTAGTGTGACCATAAATAAAGCTTTGATCTAAGGTCAAATGTGCAATATTATGACAGGAAATGTGCTTAGGTTAAGCTAAAGTCCACTTTGTTTAGGTTAATAGCTGTTCATGGATGGAGCATTGGGTACACAACTGTTTGTGGCTATTTCAGTTTTAAAGCTATTAAATCAACAGGTTAAGAGGTTATTTCCTGCATATTAGGTAATAGCAACTACAATCTCTCATTTATGTTACACTCTTAATAGTCTTGCAGTCACAAGTCCAGAGAGAACATCTGTCAGCATCAGCCAACGCCAGGACCATCCTCATGGTAAAGTGGAACCATCCCTACACGCTAGTGATGCGCAGATCGTCTGGTAACACGTGGACCCCGCGGGTAACCCGCAGGTTGGGTAAAGAAATTGTCACTTTATTTGCGGGGCGTGTTGGGGCAGGTCATTAAAAACAAAATTAAATAAAAAATCCATGTATGTTGCGTGCAATTCCGCTGCCAGTCACAATAAAAACAAAGAAATCAAAGTGAGGATTGAAGACGAGGTGTGGGGTAAATTGAGGTCGGGAATTTACATCATTTAATGGTCGCGGGTGCGGGGCGGGTTGTAAAAATAGATACAGTGGTGCGGGACGGGCTGGGGCGGGTCAAAGCATCCCAAGCAGAATACACTGGGCATCCATGCAACAACCAGAAGCGGGACACCAGGACAAGTCAGACAGGTCCAAGGGGCGGGGCGGGGTGGGGGGGATCACTGGCAGCTCAAGAGCGACATGTATAGCTCAACAGAAAGTCAGGGAGGAGGAAAGAGAGAGAGAGAAGAGGAGAGAGTAGAAGTGTAGGAGAGATAAGAGTTACTGTAGGTATGATCACAGTCACACAATGTATAAGGTAAAGGTTTAGCGCAGAGTGCAAGCAGGGACTCCGGCAAGACTAACTATAACAGCATACAGTATCTAAAAGGGGGGAACCAGAAGGAAACACAGACATGAGGGCTTCCTGAGATGTAAAGCGACCAATCACTTCACCATCAACAAACCTGAGTGATCAATGAGTGTGGTTAAGATGGCATCTAAACATACCAGTTCACCGTAAAAATCTACGTCCACAAGTCCCCCAGATCTGCTCCTTTACCTAAGGCATTTACATTAAATTTAGGCATTTGTCAAACGCTCCAGAGCGACTTACATTTTTATCTCATTACACATCTGAGCAGTTGAGGGTTAAGGGCCTTGCTCAAGGGCCCAACAGTGGTAACTTGGTGGTTGAACCTGGGATCTTCCGAACCGTAGTCCAATGCCTTAACCACTTAGCTACCCCTGGTCAAATCTATTTATAAAAATGCTTGGCTACATAAATAGGTTTACTTGGTGGTTGAACCTGGGATCTTCCGAACCGTAGTCCAATGCCTTAACCACTTAGCTACCCCTGGTCAAATCTAT
>JAOTQY010182038.1:0-11375 GCA_026413445.1 Dolichallabes microphthalmus | reverse complement strand
GCCTGGGAACGCCTTGGGATCCCTCCGGAAGAGCTGGAAGAAGTGGCCGGGGAGAGGGAAGTCTGGGCATCCCTGCTAAAGCTGCTGCCCCCGCGACCCGACCTCGGATAAGCGGAAGATAATGGATGGATGGATGGATAATGATGAGTTAAATTTATTAGCTAATTTCTGACAAGCTTTTAATGTCACAACTACTGCATTCCTTTTCGTTGCTATCATTTAAAATCTGTAGCTGTAAGGCAGCAGTTCAGCCCGACACGCCATCATGCTGCTTCAGGTCTCCATGCTGACCTGTAAAATGTTTAGTGATTTCATGGCAGTGATTCTGGGTAAAATATTCTCTGTGCACAGCCGCATGTACTGTAGATGTTAAACAGACAAATAAGCTCTGTTTATTTTTCTTTAAAGCTCGTTGCCATCGGGTGCCATCTAGAAGATCCTGAATATTGAGTATACAAAATAAAAAATTTGGCTCCCAAGTGGCACAGTTTTGTATCCTTACATCAGAGAGAAAAATGAGCTGTGTGGTCTAGGGGCGATGGAATGAGACACCCTCTCTTGACTGTCAAGCACGTCAATATCTTGCGCATCCGTGACGACATGTACTGGGATGAGGGTAGATTTCCTCCGAATGTATTTTCCTGCCCTGTGACAAAACATGAAAAGCAGTTCCAAAACTTTGGTTGGCTGGCTTCACAAGTCTTGGAGTCTTCATTTTTTCAATTTGCTAGCTGTTTTATAAAGAGAGAGAGATGAATTGTCCAAGAGTAAATTAGAAACTAAATGTAAAGTAAAACATAAAGTAAATTCTCAATTGTTTAAATACAACATGTACAGTTAGAGCCCCAGCTCTAGCTTGTTTGTCGGTTCTGAGCATTTACTTAAGCTGGAGCGTGCTATTATTTCAGACAAACCAATCCTGATACTGCCAGTCTAGTTATCTGAATTTCTAACAATCACAAACAGTAGATCTCACAAGATAAGATAGCCACTTTGTCTCCTTGTACCAATGCCTACCAAGGTTAAGAACCACTTGGAAAGAGATAGTGAACATTCATGCATCTTGATATTGTATACTCAAGCATCCCTTGGTTGAAGTGCTTTTTTATATTCTTAGCTTAGTTCGTGCAGATTGCTCTCTACAGTTCAGACCACTGGTTTTCAATAAGGTTTAAATCTATGCACTGAGATGGCCAATGCAAAAAAGAAAAAAGAATTTTTTCTTCATCCAACTGTTTTCATATTGTGTTGATTCGTAAATACTATATGTTTTAAGTCCTTATCTTATTCTTTAGCTCCACACATATACTGCCCGTCAAAAAAAGGTTACTTTTAGAAGCTTCAAAATATTGCCCTGCAACCAATAAAACAAATTAATTGATAATTAATAAAGATTATATTAATTGATAATTCAAAAGAATGAAAAGGGAAAATTATGGATGGCGATAACTTAATTATTTGGTGAAGTTGTGAAGTAAAAAATAAAAAGGCAGTAGAAACCATACTGTTTTATAGTTTTATATTGAATGTAAGAGCATTTCCACATGCACAATGTGTTCTGATGAGTTCAGACTGACCCTATTCCAGAGCAATGGGTGCCTCAGGATAAAAAATTATGCACCCATCATGCATAGTGGCCACTGTACAAGCCCCTGGAGGCAGTTTTATGATCTGGGGTTGCTTCATTTGGTCTGGTCTAGGCTCAGCAACATTACAGTATGTGGCAATAAAAGTAAGTCAGCTACCTGCATGCATTGACTGACCAGGATATGACATAAATGGATGTTTTTTACTTCTCTGATAGCACGGCCGCATTTCATGACTCAAATTGTGAAATAAATGTGTGTTTCTGAGAGCATGAGGAATCATTTTCACACATGAATTACTCAGAATGTTTTGGCTTATAATCAAAGCTAAAGTGGTCAAGCAAAATAAAAATAAAAATTTGTCCACACAGTGTAGGTTTGCCTCAGTAACCTTTATGAACTTTATTTTAAATGCATCTAATTAGTTTTGGGTTTTGTTACAAAGAAGGTTTCCTCATTGGGACCTGCCAAATGTCAAGGCTCCACAAGGGCAAAACTGCCATATACTTATACTTTTTGATAATACTGTAGATAGAGGTTGAACATAACTGTTCTTCTTCAATGCACTATTATCGATTATTTTACGTAATAATAACGAGGACATTGTGAACTAACAAATATGGCATAAACAGTCACTAAGAAAAGGATTAAGCAAATGTAAAAAAGTATTAAATTTTTTAGGTACGGTATATACCTGTTAAAGCTTTGCATAATCTTGACAACTTAATCTTAATGTGGCCACAACATTTCCTGGAAAGTAACACTTTAAAGCTGTTCTATGATTATAACCACAGCCCTTGATTTTCCATAGGGCTGTGATAAGAGAGTTATTGCATTGCAGTTTATCGTAATTGCAACACACTGATGTAAGTAAAAATCAATATATCATTGAATTGCAATCAATTGCTTTTTTTTTAACGAACAGCTGAAGCAATGTAAAAACAATTTATTTAAGGTTTTGCTCTTTTAGCCCATAATTATTTCAGCCTGCACATTTTTGCACATTCTGTCACTGCTGTGATTAAGTCTCCCTCCCTCTCCCCCTTTACATATGGAGTGTATGTACTGTATAGGGGTAGCTCAGTGTTTAAGGTGTTGGGATACTGATCAGAAGGTCACAGGTTCAAAACCCAGCACCAACCAAGTTGCCACTATTGGGCCATCGAGCAAGGCACTTAACCTTAACTGCTTGGATGTGTTATGAGATGAAATTTAAGTCGGTCTGGATAAAGGTGTTACCAAAAGTTGTAAATATAGAGCAGGAGCTGTTCAAGCTAGGGTTGTGTGAATTCAATTTAAATACAACTTCACTTAATGAACCCAAATTGGCTGCTAATGATTGTAATCATTATGTTTAATGATTTCATGTTAATCATTATGTATTATGTTTGTATAACTTTATCATAAAAGTATAAATTTATGATTTTTTTTGCTTGTTTGTTTTGTTTTGTTTTACCTGATGGCTGATTTGATCTTCCTAGGTTAAATTCTATATTTTTAATATATTACCCATCATCTGCTAACATCAGTCAAAACCAATGGGTCTGAGGAAGACCTGGGATCACTATTTGACTTGCAAGTATTTGCTGCCACTTACTGGTGGGGTCTCATTACTTCAACCCAGTGTTGGCCAGTGCGCATACATTCCATTTTTATTTTATTTTTATTTATTTTTTAAATAAATTTGTCACATACACAACCATAAATCATACAGCATGCTTATACAACATTCCATAATCTAAAAGAAAATAACTTTTTAAAAAAGATCTAAAGCTAGAATTAATAAAATAAAAATAATTTTACTGCCAATTAGACTTACAAAATAAATTGAATTAAAATGTCAATAGATGCAAATTACACAGTAACAACATATAAGGTGAAAGTGTGAAACAAATTAAAAATATAGTATGGAATATTGACAATACTATCCATATGACAATAAACACACCTTAGTAACTAATGTTGCCTTCAGCCTTCAACAGACTGGTTTATGTGAAATAACACAACAACCTCAGGTTTAGGAAAGGTTATGTCCTATATGTTAATGCAAAATGTGACAGTTAGTCATTGAGTTGGAACAGAAATCGTATTAAATATTATCAATCCTAAAACAGACTTCTGTAGTGCAAGAGGGACCCAAGGACAAAGCTTGGAAAAACCTTGCTCTGTAAAAGGATTCAGGCTTTCCCCCTCCAAACTGCTTATGCTTTATAAAATTGAGGTACATGTAAGTACATTACCATTGGTATTGGTCGTTATAAATTATCCTGCACTGCCCACCAACCGTGAAGTACACTATGGCTAACCAGAACTATCCCAATGGCTGAATGGAACTATCTGTATGGCTAATGGGCAAAAGAAAACAGTTACATTTGTACTAAATTTGCACACCATAGCTTTGAAATATACTCAATTTAGCTCAGTGGCCCTCCAGAAGCTTCAAATGAGTCTCAGTTGAACTTTGAAATTTTTTTTTTTAATTACTTACACTTTACTTACGTCCCATTACATACATACTTCACAGTCGATTTGCAGAGCAGCAAAATGTATAATGGACAAGACCTATAGTAATGTATTTATATGCACCCCAATTTTGATTTAAGGCAGAGTTGAACAAACCCAAACTATACCTTTAAGTATAATGTATACATATCGTGTACAATACTGCCGTAAAATAAAAAAAAACAAAATTTTGTTTTCCATCAAATAGCTATTTATTGATAATGGATATACATTGCTAATTAAATGATAGAAAGATTTCTAATGATGGAAAATGTACAGTATGTAAAATGTAAATGGTGTCAGCCATAAAATATCTATTTTGCAGTTCAATATGACAAATATGATAAATATATATTTGTCATGTATATTTTTCATAGTGTTTTTACTGTTGAGGATTTCTGAGTGTGCATGAACAATAACAAGAATGAACAATTATAATAGGAACATGTATTTCATACAACATCTTCCACATCAGAAACAAATAAGTTTCTTGACTGGAAATCAATGCTCAATGCCCTATATAGCAGTAGTTAAAGTTTGTGTGTGAGCTTCTGTAATTTGCTATTCTCTTCTATAGAGGGCAGAAATGTTATGGGTTATTTTTTAATAACTAATTTATTATTAATGTAAAATGTGTTCAGTCTATCAGCATTCTTTTACAGAGATTATAATGTCAAAACCAAGTAAGACATTAGTCATTAGACATGTATTAATAAAAAAAAAATTTGCTGTTGTTTTTATTATTTCTTTATTTGTAGTTTTTTTATATTAATATTGCTGATTATTTTATTTATTTGTGGTTTATTAGTTAAGCTGCTGTTCTATTAACAGTATTCATGCTATCATGCCAAACACATGTGGAATCAAAAACTACAGAATTAATGGGTTGATTATAAATGTCATAATGGAAACTATAATACAAAATGTTCCCTGGCATCCATAAACACTGTTATACTGTCCCGAAACCAGTGCTATCACATCCAGGTCAACATTACCCCATAAGGTGTAAATAATATTGCTCATCACGAGTAAGAGAACATCTAGAAGATTGTTTACACATTCCCCATACTAACTCTGCATGACATTTAATTGTCGAGTGAGCAAAAATATGGGTGATTTTACAAGTTTTCCCATTTTAGTCAAACAGTGTTTGAATCATTTGTCATAGTTTGAGAGAAGCAGAAGCTCAGCAGTTAGGATTCTGCACTAGAACCAGATTGTCTCTGTAATTATTATTAATAATACAGTTTCACAATACAATGTCAATAAATTCCTGTAAGAAATATGATTTTGTTTATATGATGTGCATGATAATCATTCTATAATCTAATCAATTGCCTACCTAATACAAGAAAATCTAGAAAAAAAGAGCTAAAAAAAATTATAATAGTCTGATTGGCACTTGATCAGATTTGAAGTGATCAGATCAGGTGTTGAACTAAACCTAATTCATACAACAAAATAATGTAATGCATGAAATATGTATAAAAGGTGAAGGAATTGGTACTTTATCTTTAGGATATTTTAAAGTTAAAAATTCAAACACTTCTTCAGACTTAAGTACAATGTCTACTGTATTCCACTAAAACAAATAATGGGATTTACCTACTGTAAATGTGTCTCAAGAAAGACTAAAGAATTTAGTCTTTATTTAAATGGCTTTACTAAACGTAATCCAAATAGTCCATAACTTCATTTAAATTGCACATGATAGAGTAATTCTGCCTCTATGGAAAGATACTATGTACTTAACATACAGTAGTCTCCACCACTAGCTATGCATTTGTGCCATCGCGAAACCTAACTCTCGAATCCGCTTTGAAATTCCCCTATTTTGTGATTAATGGTCTCCCACTGCATGGCTTTTCTTCAGTGATGCTTTCCCCTACTTTTAACTACTTTAACCATCTGTGCACATTGATCTTGTCAGTAGTGTCATCTCCCTAAACATTTTCTAGTGCAGTGGGAGAAGTCCCTTGTGTAGAGGAAGAGTAACTCTAACAACCTGTGCAATTTGAATGATCTATGTCATTTAATAAAGAAAGTTATGCACACCTTTGCATTACTTTGGGTACAGACTTTTATTATATTATATACCGTTATTCTTTGAATAACCATTAGTCTACATATTAGGGACTGTAATTTACCTTCAATAGTAGGGCACCACATACTGTGTCCTAATGGAAGAACGCTACTTAGACTCTTCCCAAAACTAAATTAAAACAAAATGAGCAAATGAGGAACATAGTTAATGAGAATGCTCTGTTTACATTGTGTAATTGGAAAGTGAAGGAAAAAGAATCTGTGAGCTAAACTACTCACTTTTCATAAAAATTTATCATCCTGTGATGTTACCTAAATTGTATTTCTTTTAGCTTTCAGCATCTCCTGCTTCTTGTTGTCTTTTCAAGAACTGGGAGCTGAGTTTGTGGCTCACAGACAAACTAACCTAATTGGTAATAATGTAAATTTAGCCTCACTAAGTGGAGATCAAATATGTATAGCTACCATAAATGTACGCTGCCTTGTTAAAAAAAAAAAAGTTTAAAAAGGGCCTGCATCAGGCAAAGAAAACAATAAAAAATTACTGTAACTGGGTTAACACCTGTCCAGCAAATTATTAAAAAGGAAGGATATTGCTGAACTGTTAACCTTGCAGAAGAAATGTGATCATTAAAACAATAATAAATCATGAATGACTGGCATATGCAAGATTACTTAAATGCTTGGTAAAGTTGCATCATAAAAAGTCAACTGTAGAAATCATTGTTATATTTCCTAGGGGAAGTAAGAGTATTTCCACATGTACAAATTGCTGAAAACCTCACAGAATTGTGGATATACAGCTGTGTGATCATAAAAAACACTTCTTATTCATGCTAATTGGATAACTAAGCTTCAATCGGCTAGAGAATATAAAGATTGGACTTTCAAATGTCATGTGGTCTAATGAGTCCAGATTGACCCTATTCAAGAGCAATGTCATATATTCATCTGGAAATCCTTTTTTTATTTGATAAACTGTTTGAAATTCTTTTGATGTTGTTGTTTGCAGTATGTACTGTATTGGCTACACATTGACTTGACAGCTTCCTAGACAGTTTATGTTAGCTACTGAAACTGATGTCTGACCTGGCATTAGTTGGGCACAAAGTACTCATCCTCAGGTTGCACATTACAATCCCAAGGTTTATCCATATTCAAATCTGCATGGATATCTATAACACTATATACATTGTGTCGCATAGGAAATTCCCTGAAGATAGTGAATCGTGATCCTTAATACTTCCTTTCTTTGTGTAAACTCAAATAACCCCATTCTTCTGATATATAGTATATTGCAGTTTTAAGAAAATACATGACTTCAAATTGCTATTTTAAATAATTAATAATATTTTGTGCAGGTTTAGAATCACAAAGGTGTTAAAAAGTACAAATAACAAAATATTTTTGTTTTAAGTTTTTTGAGTTATAAATCCATCCCGACAGGTTTGTTCCAATGGATAAATCAACCTGCAGTTATGTTTGTGGTCATTTAAATATGGAATTTATCAGTAATATGTTGGTTGAGAAACATGAAAGCTTTGATTGTGATTTTGTAGTGAGTCAAACAGAAAGTAATAAAGGAGCAAATCAGATCAAGGAAGTATTGAGCTTTGTTGCACACAAAAACTTTTAAATTACAAAGTCGTTGTTGTTAGTCTTTTGGCTGCTCCCTTTGGGGGATCGCCGCACAAAAACTTGGCAAACCTTTTTTTTTATGCTGGATGCCCTTTCTGCTGCAACCCTCCCATTTTATTCGGGCTTGGGACTGGCTCTGCATCCAGTGGCTGGGGTTTTTGGCACTGGCTGGGAATTGAACCCGGGCCTTTCTCATGCGTAGGTGAGAAACCTACCATATAAAAATGCAAAAATGTCAGTTTACAACATCGTCTGCCTTCTCCTCTACTAGTTTTAGTTTCCCTGTGATAGCTGACAACAGCTTCCTATCATAGTAGAGTGGATGACCGATAACTTTCTTTTACTAAATTCAGATAAGACAGAGATATTACTTATTGGCCCAAAAACCAGTACACAACAGCTCTCACAATTCAGCCTGCGTGTAGAAGGATGTACCTTTTACTACCAGCTCGACAATGAAAGACCTGGGCGTAATATTAGGCAGTAACTTGTCCTTTGAAAATCAAATATCCAATATCACAAAAACAACCTTTTTCCCCTTTAGAAATGTTGCCAAGCTTAGGAACATTTTATCCGTATCTGATGCAGAAAAGCTAGTTCATGCATTCATGTCCTCCAGACTGGACTTTTGTAATGCATTACTACAGTAGGTGGTTGTCCTGCATCCTCTATAAACAGATAGTCCAAAATGCAGCCGGCAGGGTTGTCACTAGATCAAGAAAATATGATCATATACAGTAACCCCAATATTATCATCCCTGCATTCAGTTTAGAATTAATTACATAATAGCATTACTTACATAAAAGGCTTTAAATGGTTTAGCTCCCACATACCTAACCAGTCTTCTAATACGTTACAATTCACCACGTTCCTTAAGATCACAAAACTCTGGACTTCTGGTAGTTCCCAGAGTATCAATATCTACAAAAGGGGGTAGGGTGTTTTCATATTTACTGTAGCTCCAAAGCTTTGGAATAGCCTTCCAGACAATGTTTGGTGCTCAGACACAGTTTCCCAGTTTAAAAGTAGACTCAAGACGCATCTCTTTAATCTGGCATACACATAATTCATCCCATAACCTCATACTCCAGTACATCTATCCTGAATGGCAACCACACTAATTCTTTCCACCTGTTCTTTATACCCATCCTGAGGCATCCAGAGAAGGACCAACTCCAGCTGGATTCTACTTCATGATGGATTGGAGCTAAACATGCTGCTCCTGTGCTCCCAGTGATCAAGACCTCATCTGCCCTCTCCACCTGCTGACTCATCCCTGTGCTGAACAGGAGTCATGTTAATTTAAATAACTTCTGTTATATTGAACTTTCTGTTATATTGAACTTTGAGGTGAATAGGTGCATAACAAACATGATGTTATATAATTTCTATCCCTTATCACCAAAATGAGGATGGGTTCCCTGTTGAGTCTGGTTCCTCTCAAGGTTTCTTCCTATTGCCATCTCAGGGAGTTTTTCCTTGCCACTGTCACCCTTGGCTTGCTCACCAGGAACAATCTATATTATCTAGACACATTTTTCTCACACACACACTTCCATACATTTTCTTTTCAAATTTTCTTTTCATTTTTGTGAAGCTGCTTTGAGAGATTGACCATTGTTAAAAGTGCTATATAAATACAACTGAATTGAATTGAATTGAATAGTAAAGGTATACACTGTATGACATCCATTTGTGATGGTTCACAAATACAGAACCAGACAAAGCAAAAGCAACAGGTTTCCACACATGGTTTCACATATCTCATGTCGTTATAAATATCATATAAATAGCTTGTGCATATTTCAAGCTTAGTGGCGTTATTTCTCTTCACAACGGATCCCAAATACCTTTGTTACACATATAACATGGTGTTCAAATAACAGCAAAATCACATTATGTCCTACTTCTCTATTTCACGGAATGTATCCCAAACATTATGCAACTCATACCTATAATTCATTACTGCTGGAATGGCCATAAAATAATGTAAACATCCTTTTTTGCATTTAACATTCTCCACAAACAAGGCAGCAACGTGGCGTAGTGGTTAGCACTGTTGCCTTACACCTCCAGGGTCTGGGTTTCATTCCTGGCCAGGTTTGAATTTCCACTTCTGTGTGCATGGACTTTGCTTGTTTCTTCCCGTGCTTGGTGGGTTTCCTCAAAAAGACCTGCAGATTAGGCTAATTGGTGTTGCCAAATTGCCTATAGTGTGATGGAGTGATTCTCCAAAAACCAACAGCCACCGTGTGGCAAAAGAAGAATCTCTGCTTCATTTATCATGTGACAGAAATAAGCAATGCGATTGTCTCATCATCATAATGCCTTGGCTTTTGCTCAAAAATCTGCCGACTACGAATTTAGCTTTTCTCAGTATGTTTCAACTTTTAAAGCTTGTAAAATCTAGATATATAGCGATTTTCAATTAAACATTTCGGCAATCTTGTGCGTCAGAGAATAATAATTTTCCAAAATGAGTATATGTACAATAGTTTTTAACCTGTCGTATTCTGCAGTCATACTGACAACCAACAAAATTCAATAATTTGAAACCTTTATATCCTCAGAATTTAAAGTATAAGTATTTTGAATTGTTGTTTCCTCTTACATGTATAAATTGTTTGCCTAGGCAATGTGACCAAACAGCATATAAAGAGTTTGCCTGCAAAACTAGATTAAAACAAAGCAATTACACAGGAGGTCGGTGTTCTTGCTCTGCCACCACTGGTGTTTCGGACAACACCGGTCTCCAAGAAATGTTAGTTTTTTGGTCTTTACCTGCCATATTTCAGGATGCCGAACATCTAAACAGGTTCAAAATGTTGACTGTCAAAGGGATTGGTTTGTGACAATCGATCTGAAGGATGCATATTTTCACACAGAAATATTGCCACAACACAGGAAGTTCCTGAGTCTCAGGAGCTAGCGCTTCGACATCGGGATGTCGTACTAGCTCATCTCCGTTCCTTAGGATTGAGATTCAACGCCATAAAAGCGTTCTCTTTCCTGCTCAGAACACAACATATTGGGGTGTCACGTAGGATTCGATCACAATGCGGGCACAGGTGTCTCCTACACATGCCGAATCCATTTCCAACACCCTGAAGGAAATCAAGCTAGGCCAGAAAGTGACTGTTCATCTCTTTCAGAGATTTTTAGGTCTCATGGCAGCTGCGTCCACGGTGATATCTTTGGGCCTTCTGCACATGAGATCGTTTCAGTTGTGGCTAAAAGCAAGGGGATTTTACTCAGGGCCAATCCCCAGATGTACATTCTAGCTAAAGGCCAGGGGATTTACTCAAGGGCCAATCCCCGGAGGCAAATACGGGTTATGCGCCAGATGGCTTCGTACCCTCTTCTATGTGGTTCAGACCCCGGTTTCTGACTTTGGGTCCCACTCTAGGTGCGTTTTTGTCGTCGCGAGACGCTAATGACAGACTCCTCCCTCATGGGCTGGGGTGCGGTCTTAGATGGCCGTCCAGCCCAAGGGAGCTGGAGAGGCCATCTTCTCACGTGGCACATCAGTTGCCCCGAAATGATGGCTTTATTTTGGCCCTGAAACACCTCCTCCAGCAGTGGAGGCTACCATGTCCTAGTGTGGG
>JAOTQY010182031.1:0-11375 GCA_026413445.1 Dolichallabes microphthalmus | reverse complement strand
GCAGTTCAGTGTTGGATCGCAGAGCTACAAGGAGACACAAGTTTCTTACCGTAAGCTTGAATGTAATTTATCAGGTGTGGCAACTAGGTTGTTGTACCTAAGCTAAGATTGTGATGTACTCAAGGTGACCGCATGAAGTGTTGAATCTTTGATGCTCAATAAATACAAGAAACAAAAGGATTTCAGTGGACTTCGTGTTGTGAGTATAAATCTGACATTAAGCTATGCGTTAAACTGTCTAAGTAGTACGACTGCATCCACACCCCCCCTCATGTTACTGTAGAGAGTGAAATGTAAGATTAAAATGAATGTTCTATCACTTTAAATAAGATGCGGAGGTAATATCGCGAGGTTAGAGATCCGTGATTTGGACTGGGGAAGAGAATCGTTTGGAGAGAGTAGAGAGCGGGAAAAAAGAAACGGAGAGAGAGAGACATGACGTGCACCGTGTAATCATATGTGGCGGATGTATGATGTTCACCTCTTCAGGTTTAATAAATCAAGTGTTATGACTTCAAAAGCTCCCTGTTGGTGTCTTCCTTGCAACAAAGCCAAGAACTCACGAGACAGCACGCGGTAAGGACTGTAAAGCTCTCCCATAGAAATAACGCGTGTTACATTACTTTTACTTTTATATTTTAAGTAGTTTTGAAACCAGTACTTTTACACTTTTACTTTAGTAAAAAGCTTGAGTTGATACTTCAACTTCTAAAGAAGTCTTTTTAAACCCTAGTATCCATACTTCTACTCAAGTAATGAATGTGAATACTTTTGACGCCACTGTTGCGAACGCACATTTTCTGCAATGACGTTTCCGTGCGCATCTTACAGACTACAACTTACAGTCACAAATTCATTGTGCTGTTACTCATTTTGAGCCAAATTTCACCAAATTGGTCGGCTCCCGACAACATCAGGTGTCCCATTAATGGTACAGTAAGTCGAATTATACTCTCTAATGATAATACATCTAATTGTAATAATTTTAGATGCATAATATCTGGTTATTGAGCGTTGATGACATCATATGTAAATAATATGCGGCCCGTGAGACTTGAACTTGGACATAGTGCGACCCACTGCAAAAAAAGCTTGAAAACCACTGCTCTAATGTATATTTCCTCTGTACTTACTGGCAGATTTGCTCCTGGAAACCCCATACTTCCTCCCTTCAAGAATTTTTTTAAATTATTATTACAAATATATTAAGACAAGTACTGAATGTCTGATTTGACAATCAATTATTAATCAATTATTAATTATTATCAATTTGATTAAACAATTACTTTGTAATGCATACCTTTCATGGATATAAAAAGAAACATTCATAGAAATCTCAGCTTACCTGAAATCCAGCTCCTGGATAACCTCCCTAAAAAATGAAACAAAAATAATACATACATACATAAATACATAGTGTATCTTGAAAAAATGGAATAACATTGAAATTAAAACAAAAGCTCGAAACTTTTCACTGTGCATATAATGAATTTAGGTCTACTACATATGATAGTTTAATATATTAAGTTAGACAAAGAAAAATAATGATCATGGCTTACAGTTCAAAAATCCAATATATCAAAATACCTAAATATTTTATTTTGAGTAAGTTACTATTCATACAGTATAAATACAAAACAGAAACAGCGGAATGGAGTGTGCAAAGGGATTGCGGGTGATCATGACTTGTCACGATATGTGGGCGTTACCTGGCGTACCGCGACAATGAATACAGTCACTTTGAAGAGTTTAAGGTCAATCCACATAATCTAATTCGGATTTAAGTCCAAACTTTGACTAGGCCATTACAAAATCTTAATGGTATAATGGAACGCACACCGTCCTAAAAGTTCTACTATTGTTTCATCAATCCACAGAATATTTCCCTAAAGTCTTAAGGATAAGAAAGATATTTCTGGCAAATATGAGACAAGCCTTTGTGTTCTTTTTGGTCAGCAGTGGATTATGCCTTGGAACTCTCCAATCGATGCCATTTTTGCCCAGTATCTTTCTTA
The DNA here is from genome assembly GCA_026413445.1 of Dolichallabes microphthalmus. NCBI lineage: Eukaryota > Metazoa > Chordata > Actinopteri > Siluriformes > Clariidae > Dolichallabes > Dolichallabes microphthalmus. The sequence goes on along the minus strand of JAOTQY010182031.1, from coordinate 9,360 downwards.
GTGTTGAATCATGAACACTGACCCTAACTGAGGCAGTTGTGGCCTGCAGTTCTTTAGATGTCATTCTGAATTCTTTTATGAGCTCCTGGATGAGTCGTCGTTGTGCTTTTGGAATAATTTTGGTAGGCCGGCCACACCTAGGAAGTTTCACCACTGTTCCAGGTTTTCTCCGTTTGTGAATAATGACTCTCACTGTGGTTTGCTGAAGTCCCAAAGGCTTTTCCAGGCTGATGCACATTAATTACACTTTTCTCTTCTTTTCTGGATTTTTTTTAGATTGCAACATGATGTTGCTTTTTGAGATCTTTTAACATTTTTCACTTAGTCAGACAGGAAAGTGAATCAAGCAATCCTAAGATTTTTAAGTTTATTTTCCAGTAAGAACATATTCTGTAGCAATTCAAGAACTTAACAGCACTGTCGTCTAATTTATGGATTAATGTTATAAACAAATATTAACACATCACAAACAACATGGCTTGCACACATACACACACACAGCTTCTTACCACCATGCCACCCATTCCACCTCCTGGATAGTCTCCCTGGAAGCACAATATGTTAAGTATTTTCAGGGTTCACTCATGCTTAAATATGAACAACTTATGGTATTTCTTGATGACATACACACCCCTACTCCACCACCAGGATAACATACCTGTTGAAAATAAGCACTGGTTAAAATGTGCCACATATAAGAAATTCACATATCACATGTCCAATGTTTTTTTCGGGAGGTTTCTTGAAATATATACCATTTTAAGAACAAATCAACTGTCTGATGTTACTGAAACTCAAAATCCATAAATTATGAGGTACTTTGATTCAAATTTTAACATTACTCTACATATATTGTGAACTGTTTCCAGCATACTGTACATGTGTTTGCTAAAAAGTACAAAAAGTACAAATTACTCAAAGAGCAAGAACACAAAATTATTTTGTATATTATCATGAGCATACATCAATCCTCACGACACCTGTCAGGAATTTTAAATTGGACCATTCATTAGTGCCCCCTCTTTTAATTTTTTTTATTATTATTATTTTTGGTAAAAACATAATACAAATAATTAAATCACAGAGTTTTGTAAGTTAATGTTACTGTTAATGTGGGTTGAGGTCTGAACATTGACTAGGCATTTTCAGAACCTTGATTCTCTAATTTTTTTGCTATTATGATGTAGATTTTCTGATGTGCTTCAGATCATGTACTTATTGCATAACCCAATTTTGACTACCACCAAATGGTCTCATATTTGCCTATAGAATACTCTGGTATCCAGAAGAGTTCATGGTCTACTCAATGACTGCAAAGAACCCAGGTCCTGTGGCTGCAAAAATAAGCCCAAATCATTACTGCTGTTTTCAACAGTGTATACGAGATGTTTCTGCTGAAATGCTGGGCATTAAGACAAGGTTACTCCACTTTGCATTGACCACTTTGCAGTCCATAGGACATTTTTCCAAGAGCTTGTGGTTTTTTTCAGAGCAGTTTTCTAAATCTTAGTCATGCTTTCATGTTCCTTTTAGACAGCAGAGGTTTTCTCCCTATACTATACTTTTTCAGTCTTCTTCTAATTGTGCTGCCATGGACTTTAAAATTTAACATGTTCAGTTAAATATAGGATTTGAGATGTAGTTGCTGGGGTTTTGTATTTTTCTGAGCATTACACTCTAATCTGAGCTTGGCGCTTATGTATTTGCCGCTTGTCATTGTGGTAAATTACACCTAAACACTCCAGACCAGCAAATTGCAGAAACCTCTGCTTTTATAGAGTTCTGCACACCTGCAGATGATCAGTGAAATCACGGCTGATGATTAGCGCACCTGGCTGCACCTCATCTCTTAAATCCTGTGGAAGCAGTAAGGTGGTTCTTAGTATTACCTGTGTATTTTATTCTTTTTAACCTAATTTTTACTAATATATATGACACATTATGTAAAAAATACATAACGTTCCTCTGAAGGTATAGTTGCCCAAGATGATTTTTATCATATTTTTACACCCAAAATATTAAAAGAGCAGGCACTAACTTTTATACATGACTCTATTTAGGAGTTACAATATTGAAATATTTAAGCAGTGAAGGATGTATATTTTCCTATAAAGCAAAAACGAATGACGCTTGTGGTGATTTCAAGCAAAACTTACCATAAATAACTCTTACATGTTTCTTTTAGATTCTCAGCCAAATTATTATTAATCAGTTTATATGAGTAGCGAGGAACAGGGCTCCCAAAGATAGAGAGTCAACGGATCACATTCCAGAACCCCCTCTCCCACCTGCATGTCGCCATTCCCGATAATCTTATCTGATTCGCGATCATAAAGGCGCGTCTGTAAAATGAAGCTGCAGGAAACATCACAAGGTGCCTCGAAATAAACCCCAAAAAACGGGTGTACATCGGTGATCCGGTAAACAAAGCAGACAGATTTACAGCTTCACCCTGAGTTGGAGTAGGAGTAGGAGGAAGGAGGAGTTAACATCACGACGGCAACCTACAACATCTTCCAAGATGGCAACCTACAACATCTGCTGCTGGTGTCATCTGCTCTTCAAGAACTGTCAACGAGACTTCGTGCCAGAACTCCAAAGTCCCGCAACAAAGAAACTCACAGGAGAAGATCCAGAGCGCAGCCATCGGTAACCAGGCAACCAACGCCTCACCAAAGGGCTTTCCCGACAGACGTCATCTCTACAACAGTGCACCAACCAATCAGCAACGCCGTGATTCCCTTCACTGGAGGCGAACCAACGGATGAGAACAAAACATAATGTAAGTAAACAAACAAAGCTGCATACCTTGCTGAAGTTGGTGCTCGTTTCATAACCAAACCGTAAGATTAAACCCAAGACTCTGCTCTTGTGACTTTCGTTGATCTAGTAAACAGTACTAGAATAACTTCATTCATTTTCACCTTCCAAACTGTTTGTGTGTGTGCGTTTAAGTACCATAGTTTCATGTATTGTAGATTAGTAAAAATTCTTGTTTCTTTTTAAAGAACTGTTGTCTTGGTCATGTATTTTAAAGTCTAACCATTGCCCAGATCTTGTTAACTTGCTCATAATTGTTAAATACTAGATTTTGTGTATCATTGGCCATGTGATTAGCACAATTTAGTGTATCTTACCAGTTCTGCTTAACACTGGACGGGTAGTCGATAAAGTTACATTATAAATTTTGATTCAGTTAATAAAATTAACCCGAATCGTTAAAGATTGAATACAACTCTGACCCAGAGCTAAAAATTACATATTAATGTTGAAGAATGCGTTGAGCATTGTTTCCACATTAAAATGTCTACATTTACTGGTGGTCATGCGACAGTCATTCGTTGTCATTATTATGTAAACCCTACATATTGTTACGGTTTTTCACCGCTAGCAGGGATCTTGGAGGACGAGTTGGCTTGCTTGCTTGCTCCCCAATGCAAATGGCTGGGGAGTATTTTATTTAACACAGCACAAGCATACACACATACAGGTCAAGCACACACACATACACACCCCCAACTTGGCCAAAGCCATTAACCCAACCAAACGTCCCAACCATGGTGAACACATAGCGAACCTCCCGCAAAGCATGATGGTGGTCAGCCGCCGCACCGCCTACGCCACACTGCCCCCACCCGAGCTGTGACCGTCCCCGGTCACCATGACTCTCTCAGTCTCGGAGACGTGAAGGCAGTTGGCGCTGGCGTTGTGAACACCGGAGTCCTTTTGTGGGGGAGGGAGGAACGCAACATTGTCCCGGAGGCACAAGTTCGATGTCCCAGAGTTCGATGTTTCGCCGGCGTGCGGCTGGTAAGGCGCCAGACGGTCTCGGTGGAGCAAAACTCGCGCCCGCCCTGCCAACCGCACCCGGTAGATGACATCGGAGAGCTGGGCGATTACCTTACATGAGCTTGGCTGAGAGCCCCCTCTTCCTTCTGGAGGAATACACCCATACCTGCTCTCCAGTAGCAAAGTCTCGCCCCAGGCTGTGAGTGGCCACACCCTTACGCTCCATAGGTGCCCCCACCCGAAAGTCCTGCAGCGGTGCCCATGAGCGCTGGGTGGGGCCCTTCTCCTGCTCGGTGATGAGTTGATCACGGTCCAGCCAGGGCACAGGCAAACCTACTACGCTTGGCGCTCTAGACGAGGTAGTAACTCGGCTGCACGCCAGCTTGGACGGCTGATCAGAGCCGGGGGGTCCGGAAGACTGCGCGAAGGGGATGTTCTGGGCCGGTGGTCTCGGGGATTGGTCTACGTCGCAACCGCTCACGCGCTTCTCAACTCGCCGGCGGCACTGACGTCACGCTCTGCTGCACGGCCATCGGGACAAAGCGTCTGCGTCAGCATGCAGGTCCCCCGCTCGGTCTGCTACCGGATGTTTACCTGGCATGACTAACGGAAGTTCCGCCCCCCGGGTGTGTGCTACTAACATGTCCGGCTGTTTTTTAGGTACTAGCAACCTAGCTACCCCGAAGTTACCACGCAGAGTCCCGTCAGTTAAATCTAGCACCGCACCCCACTTTTCCAAAATGTCCAACCCCAGAATGCACTCATCCTCTATGTTTCCCACCAAGAAGTCATGAAATTGAGTGCGCTCACCTATGTTGACACGCACCGTGCGACGAGCCCATATCCCCAGGTAGCTCCCAGACACGGTGCAGATGCTGAAGGCTGGGTTGGACACTTTGCCTGTGCGCTCGCCTGGTCCCAACATCCCGACGCACGGCAGCGAAACAGTGGAGCCGGTGTCCACTAGTGCCCGTAGTAAGACGCCGTCCAGCACACAGTCTACGTAAACCCAAGCGCGATTTCCCACACGTCCCGAACGGAAGTTGAATCCGCACGTTGGGGGAAAAGAGATGGCTGCTGGGGTGCACCGTCCTCGGCGCCTGAAAACGTTGCTGCAGTAGTCCCGAGGTCCCGGTTCGATGGGCCGTTGTAGAGCGGAAGGCGTATCTGCAAGTCGGTTCGACGGCTAACGGCGCACGGAGCTGTAGCTAGGTCCGGCGCTTGCGCCGCGTAGATGTTGCATACACACATATAGGTCAAGCACACACACATACACACCCCCAACTTGGCCGAAGACATTAACCCAACCATAGTGAACACATAGCGAACCTCCCGCAAAGCATGACGGTGATCAGCCGCAGCCCCGCCTACGCCACACTATGTATGCTTTTGCAATTTCTGGGAAGGTTTTCGTATTTAAAATAATAATAGGGTATAGTAAGAAAATCTTCACAGAAAATCATGCAGGCATTACAATTTTTTTTTGTTTTGGAACCAACCCAAAAACAGGGGTGAATCTTGCCTGGATATTCTATAAAAAATAATGTTTAGGTAAAGCTACTCACATTGAAAATCACATTGATTTTTTTTTTTAAGAACTAGTATAGATAATGATTACTTTCAATGTAATATACAAAAATCACAAATGAATAATTGTACAGTTTGCAGATATGGTCATGTTGATTTCAAGGGGAATAGAAAAGAAAGACTTACATAAGCGCCACCTCCAGGATAACCTCCCTGCAGCAGGTAAGCAGATTAGTATATAATTATAACATCTCCATGATTTAAATGATAAACTCAGACTTAGGCCATTAATTCATGCGCTCACCCCCATGCCCATGCCACCTCCCATTCCACCTTGCCATCCTCCCTGTGTAAGCTGAAAAACAGAGAAACATTTTCATACCCTTCGGTCTTGTTACATTTATTCAATGTCAAGTACTGTGTGTCATCAAGGTATAAAAAAAAAATAATAACTCAAATGAATTATTTAGAATTGACATTATATACTGATCTTCAGGAAATCTTCAACTTTACTTTCACACATGACTGTGCATCTACTATGCATCATAAAACAGTCATACTGTTCATAAGGATCAACATTATTATTTACACTACCATGAACTCCCACAATTTACAGTATGTACATTTATCTGTTCTGTCTATATAGAATGAGATTCTGAAGCAATAATATCTTTAGGCAAAAAGCTATTATGAAACCCTACAACGTACGTTTGTTACAGTGACTTTTTCCCCTCGACAAACCTGTTCTGTGACAAACCTCAAGGACTTTTAAAAGTGTTTTGTTTTAGCTGTGCTTCATGATCAAGTCTCTTCCCCACTAATATCGCATTATGAATTAAACTTTATAAAATTTACATAATCAAGATCAAAAGTCAATAAAAAAACAAACAAGCAATCAAACTTACCCCCATGCCCTGCATGCCCTAAAAAAGAAAAGTTTATTATGTAAAGACTCATGGCAGCAGCTTTGGTCTAGTTAAACATTCAGAAAGTAGCATACAATCAATCTATCAGGAAAAAAAATAAATTAAATCTTTACCCCAATAATGTTGATATTATCAACGGACATATCTCCAGCAATATCCAAGACACACACCCGTTCCACAGGTATTCTGTGCTGATATAAATGGAACTCTCGCCCATTCACGGTCACCTGTATATTAATGACAGCATGATTATAAGCTTTTACATATAGTACATATTTCTGGTTCTTATAGTAGAACAAATTAACCCTGACTAAATTATAGCATCTACTAGTGATGGGAGTTGGTAACCATTCCATAATTTATCATAGGTTTGAGGAAACCAATTGATGATTGATAAATTGTCAGTTCAACCACATAATGCTTCTTTGACTGTTTTTGTTTTTCAATGCTGTCGATTTAAAAAAAAAAAAAAAAAAAAGTGTAGCTAACTGAAGAAATTTCCACAACCCCACTTCTGTGCAAATAAAATTGCCTTCCAAAGTTCAGCTACTGTAAGATTCTTTTGAAGCTTCTGCAGCCCCACTGAGCTAAATCAAATTGCTACCTTTAAGAGTTCTGAAGTATTTAGTACAAATTCTGTGCTGCACAATTAATCACAAACATTTAAATCACAATATGAACTTGTGCAATTAGTTAACTGCAAAGACTGCAACTTATTACTTATTACAAAACTGTAAAATCTCCATTTAATGAGGTCATTTCTGTCATTATTTGGTGTTGCAAGCATAAATGCATTTAAATGCAATATATTTATTTATTACATATCAGAATGTGTCAAATTAATCACACACAATCATATTGTGAGCATGCACAGTTATCAACTGTATCAACATCATCCGCATACATGTTCCTCTCAATTTATCATCGACTAGAACTAGTGATAGCCCCTTCAATTGCATCTGCCTTATCAGACATTTAAAAATGTAAAAGTTTACTGTATAAAAACACCTGATACCCCGCCATGCTGACAACAATAACCATCTCGAAATGCTGTCCCTTGTGGAATGGCATGTGATGAACTTTTTCCTCTCCTTCCCACATGCCATTCTGGAAAGTGTTGAAGACCACTTTTTCCCAAAAATGAGGGTTCATGTGCAAAGCAATATCGCATCCATCAAATTCACCACATTGCAGATTCACATGAAACCTGTTAGGGGACACATACAGTTAGACTTATTTAATTCCATCAAACAAATAATGATAAAGTGATTAATACTCCATTCCTGTGTAACAGGCCATTCAGTCATCATGCTTATAGAAACGGTGATGAAACAAAAATGTAGCTCATCAATTCTGTATTAATGTAAGCTTGGTAGGTTCGTGGTATTTCATATGTTTAATTATTACCAACATCATGTTCTCATTGTGATATGAAAAACAAACTGAAACACCTTTAAGTACACAGTTTTTCTGTGTGGGATCCATGACTGGGTGGCATAAGTGACTTAGTGTGGGATATCCTTCATAAAACATTTGCAAACATATTACAACAGTAAATAAATATAATATAATAAACAAAAGGCTTGGGCTCCTTTTTTATCTCCTTAGAATGCCTACCTTCTAATGTGATGATGAATCTTTCCCTGGATATACAGTGACATTCCTGGCCTTAGACCACCCAAGATCGGACCTCTGTATGGGATGCACTAAATAAAACACACACACAGACACACACACACACACACAGCTAAAACTACAGTATATAATATTACTACCGATTACTACTGTTAGACAGATAGACAGTAAATATTTACTCACTGGATTATAAATAGGCTGGTAACCTGGTGGTGCCACAAACGCCATGTTTCCTAAATGTCAACTGTATTTCGAAGGGAGGAAAAGCCTGGTGAATTAAAACAGTAAAATCAGTCACTCACTTTTATATCCACACCTAATGGGTGGTTCTCATACGTATACACACTGCTTTGTTTGCACTAACACCATCAGCATGCTAAACTCGACTGACCAGTCGAGATAAGCAGGCAAAGTTGAGCAGCTGGTCTAGTCAGTTTCATATGGGTTTTTGCAAAGGTTTCGTTTAATGTGTCATGTACTGTACTGCACAGTACATAAATCAGTTGCAGAAATTATGAGCAATTAGTTCATTACTTACACTTGACACTTGTTTAATGTAAGTTTTCATTGGTAAGATGGCATTTGCATCTATCTAAATGCACTTAAAAAAATACACACTTCTTGTAAAAGGAGTAAACATGCCATATAGCATGCCCGCTCACGAATGCAGAGGTGTACAGGTCTGAACAGGACAGAGTTACTGAGTTTAAACATTGCAGAGAGAGGATTTGCACACACTAGGCCAAATTACATAAATGACAAGAAATATCAACAAAGCAACTTGTTTCTGTATCAAACTTTAACATAGAATTACGTTTTTATATTTATGTTTATAGATTCATTTTATATTCATATATTTTTACATTTTAGATTCTCCAGGATATCTACCTGACGGAGTTACTTATAAACAGTATTTTTAATTGACCTTAAGTTTATGAATGGGAGGAAGAATTGTAATCATATTTCAGTAGTTTAGCCCGCTAGTTGATAATATTTGAATCATATATAATACAGGTTATTAGGATCTACAATAATAATACAATATGATTAAATATTATTACAATATGTTTAAATAATGGATTAAAACTTTATAATTATAGGACTGTGTTACGGAATGACAGACTCCACAGACGGGAATATATTAGTAATTAACCCTCTGGGGTCTGAGGTGATTTTGGGGCCCCTGAGATGTTTTGATATGCCCCGACATTTGTGCTTATTTCAGCTATTAATTACAAATTATAAACTACAGTTCAAAAGTTTTAGAACACTTGCCAATTTCTTTTTTTTTTGTTCAGTGATTTATTTTCTACATTCTACAACAATACTGGGGATTTCAAAACTATAAAATAACATACTGTATGGAATTAGGTAATTACGTAACAACAAGAAAAACAGTTAGTTGTTATTTTAGGACACAGAGGTCAGCCTTTCTGTAATAGTTCTTGCAAGAACAGTATTGTCAAGTGCATTTGCAAAATCC
>JAOTQY010182023.1:0-11377 GCA_026413445.1 Dolichallabes microphthalmus | reverse complement strand
ATATTGTAAAGCTTCATTGTTAAACACTTCACTTATGTATATGAATTTCTTTGAATTTGTATTGAATTGCAATTCTGTTTCCTTTAATTCAATTCCGAATTGTAATTCTAGATCCTGCTTGTGACATCAGTTCAAATTCAAGAATTTAATTGGAATTTAGGGGTCATTCTCAATTCAATTCTGAATTGTGCACAAGCCTGGAGCTGGGTGTTGAGAAAGCACTAAAATGTGCATGGCAGTGATCTGGACTGGAGTTGAGAACCACCAGGCTACATAAACCACATGCAGTGAATTGCACAATTGAATTCTGAATATCACTTTCAAAGATTTGATTAAAATTTTGCAATATATCACAGATTCAATTTCTATATACACTGAACAGCTATAAATTGTTTATGATAATAAATTAAATGATTATCATGATTATCAATTGAATTCCCGTAAACTGGAGACGGGATCATGGACATCCAAGGCTCATTAAGGCCTGTGGGAACCAAAGGGCATTCTGCCCAGTCCAATCCCACAAGAAAGCAAATGCAACAAAAAAAAGCCATCCTGTATCCCACAGCACTTAAAGGATCCTGGTACCAGACACCATAGCACACCCTCAGAGACCCTGTAGAGACATGCCTCAAGGAGCCACAGATGCCTGGTGGCACACGATGAACCCAAAACCTACAGTAGGTGGTTATAATGTGAAAGTGTTTATTGCTAGATCAAAAAAAAAAAAGTGATGAACCAAAGCACACACAAGAGGGAAGTATTTTTTATTAATAATAAAGGCTTCATCTAAATAAAAAAAATACATTAAAAAAAAGAAATGTTTAAGAAAAAAAAGAAATAGTTTGTTTTACTCCTATTTATCTACTATTCAAACCTTCCTCATTGAAATTAATACATCTATGTATCTTCCTTTTTAATAAGGCTTTTTGATAAGACTCATGGTTATTCTCTGAATTTTAAACAACAACAAAAATTTTAATGCTTATAAAATTTCCACAGTAACTAGTGATTTCAGACAGGGTTTAGGCCTTTAAATAAATTAGAGGAATTGTTTTCCCACTTACTGCCACTAATACAAATGCAAACAGCTGGAGCAAGTGATGTAGTACTCTAATTGAATGTTTGTAAATGGCAAATCACATTGATATTCTTTTAATAAAACCTCAATTTAATGTGCAACAGATGGCACTGCTGACATTTCAAATGTTCTGCTACCCCCAAGTACTATATTTCCCTCCACAAATGAGGATGTTTTTGTCAAGCATGACCAAAAATAACCCAATTTGTGGATGTGTAATGTGATGGCTGTAGTGATGAATTCCTTTGAAGAGGAGGCACATGGCTATTTTGGGATATTAGACATTGTCCTGGAAAAGGGTTTTAAAATTAAAATGAAATGGTATGACATAAAGGGAGATCTTAAAGACTTCTTGTCATGAATACAAATGAGTTGTTAATCTGTAGGATATAATATACGAGGGGCGTTCAAGTCAAAGTGGGCCTTGTGATGAAATTTCTCATGAATGACGGTGTAAAACCCATTGACATTTAAAGAAGACTTCAAGCAGATTACGGTGATGAGACTCTAGTGAAATGCTGTGATACGTTTGTTAGTGTAACAGGAGAATAGAGAAATAAAGGTAGCTGATCAAAAGTCCCAGGTTTAATTGGACACCCCTCCCCTTGTAATAATAAAAAATAATAATAAGAGGAAGAATACAGTGGCATACAGTGGTCAAATGTGCAGTGTCAGTGATATGAAAAGTGAAGGTCAGCACATGCCTATGTAAATTGGTTGTTGGAATTTGGATTTGGGCAAGTTGTTTCTTCCTTGTGTCCCTCTCCCTCTGCACCTCCAACAATTTCATCCTCAGGGAAGTTAATATTTTCTCTTGACTGACTGTTCTCCCTATAAATAAAGCATAAGCACACATGTATAAAAGCATGCTACATTTGCAGATCTTTTATTTACTAAGGGTACAGATGTACATACAAGCTAGTGTGTTGAAGCAGTAAAAAAACAGAAAAAATAAATAAAATGTATGTATCTGAACAAAGTGCCAAAATGTGATGGCCCGACGACTGGGTTAGAGCATCTTCCGATCAGCAGGTCTAGTAGTTTGTTCCTGGTAAGCAGAGGTCAATACATAACAAAAGTAGACCAAGGAAGAAAAACCCTTGAACCGATGACAGGGTGATTTGCACCTAGGGCTTATTGAGACACATGGGGAGCATGGCTAGTCCATCTGGTCTGATCCCACAGAGAAGCTAATGTAGCATAGATTACTGATGGTTTTGTTAGAAAGGTGTCAGAACACAGAGTGCATAACAGCTTGCTGCATATGGTGCGGCATACTGTAGTCGCACACTGGCCTTTGTATCCATGCTGATGCCATGTACACCACTGAAAGCAACTACAATGACGACTGTGCATGAGCACCAAAACTGGATCAGAAGGTGGCCTGGTCTGAAGAATCATGTTTTCTTTTACATCATGTGAATGGCACTTGTGCATTGCGTATTGTACATGGGGAAGAGACTGCAATAGGATGCAGCATGAGCAGAAGTAAAACAAGTGAAGGTAGTATTATGCTCTGTTTTAATGTTATAGCTGAACTGTATTTAGGGAAGTAACCAAATATAAATACATTGTTTAGAATTAACTGGTAATAGATTAGGTGGCACGGTGGTGTAGTGGTTGGCATTGTCTGGGTTCAATTCACGGCAAGGCTCGATTCCCATCTCAGTGTGCATGGAGTTTGCATGTTCTCCCCGTGCTTGGTGGGTCCAAAGACATCTAGATTAGGCTAATTGGTGTTCCCAAATTGTCCATAGTGTGAGTGTGTGTATGTGTGTGCCCTGTCCAGGGTGTACTCCTCGTCTTGTGCCCTAAGTCTCCTGGGATAGGCTCCAGGCCCCCCACGATCCTGAATACAGGATAAAGCGGTATAGACGATGAGTGAGTGAGTACTAATAGATTCTAAAAAAAAAAAAAAATAAAATAATTAGGATATGAATAGGAGACCCTTATTTGGTTATTGTCTGTTTCAATTTTAAGAAATCATGCAGAAAGGTTGACAAGACATCTGGTTAAAAAAATAATTGATTTTTAGGAGACTTTCATGCAGGCGCAGGCAGTCGGCCGCATACAGCAAAGACCATATTCATCATTAGTGTTCAGACATTCTTCCTTAGTAATTGGCTAGTGAAGGCCATAGTCATACATATTAGGCTATTTGTTTTACCAAAAAAAAAAAACCCTCAACCTTCTTTTTTTCAGGTATGATCCTCTTGTACATGTTTTTACATACAGATGATGTATGTAATGTGTTGTAAAATAAATATACAGTATTAAGTACACTTACTTCCCAAATATCATGCTATGAAGACCTGTAGAAATATGATAAACATATGAATGTAGTCATATACACATTATTAATGCCGGAAAAAATTATATTATAGATATATCTGTTACACTTACGAGGATGACTGTGGCGATTCCGCAAAACAAAAATAAAGAACAGGACTGTAGGTAACATTGCCAGAAGCATGCCTCCAATGGCTGCTCCGATAACGGCAGGATAAGCTTTAAATGGTGGGTTTGCTGGAAGACATAATAACAGTGTGGGCAGCTTTGAATTTAGTTTTAGTATTTCAACGGTACACAAACTTTTTACATCTCCTTTGTTAAAGAGTGGTTCTCTGTGAATGTTGAACCATTTTCAAGTTCCACTCTCCAACAGACTGAGCCCTTTAAAAGGAAAAGGGGCATTTTGGGATAAAGAAATGGCTAGCTGGCTAACTGAGTGAAAATAACAGGCAGATGTACTCAAAATGTTTAAAGGGAAAAAGGAAATGGTTATCACAGTGGTAGTAGGTTCTGATAAAATAAATATCATACAAGGTTGATATATGGAAAACAAGTCATTCTGAAGTTCCCCATATGCATACAGAAGTCATATCTCACCTGGGCTCTTGACCTCTGATGGATTTCCAGTGGTTCGGTAATTGACAGCGGTCACACGAAATGCATATTTTCCACTAGGGTCTAGATTGGTGATCTGGTAACTACGGGTGCTTGACTCTAGATCTCCTACTACTTTCTGCCAAATAGGAACATCATCAATCTTTCCTACACTGAGCCTCTGACGCTCAATGAAGAACCCAGTGAGGCCCTCACTCCTTTGGACCAACCACTCCACCAGGACATCTGTCCTTTGCTGACTGCTATATGTGATCTTACTGATGGTCACATTTGGAGGCATTGGATATCCTGAATCAAGAGATGCAATGGGGTTAGTCATTGACAGTCATTTTTGTTGGGTTAAAAAATATTCTTAGGCAAGGTCTGGAAAACACTTAAAGGTGTTTGTGTAATAGCTCAAGTTGTAGTCTAGTAGTAATCTCAAACAAAACTGAATGGAACAGATATCATTTTGTTAAAATTGTGCATTAATTGTCAGGTGTGATACCAGCCTATTTGAATTCACTCTTAGAAAAAATGTTTTTCAAGGGTTATCCCAAGTTGAATCATAGAATAGAAAATCTGCCACTAATAATTCATTTTTAGTAACCATTTTATTCTTGTCAGGCTCTGAAACCTATTCTGCAAACACTGGGCTCAATACCCTAGATGAAATGGAGAGCCATACGAGGACACAATGCATTTGGACACATATGGTACTGATTCAGACAGATTGAAAAATTGCCAATAACGCGACCACGCTAGTAAAAATGAGATTCATACGGTATATAATGCTTCAGCTTCAGACAATCCACTGAAGTCAAAAGCAGATAGAATATTAAACAAGAGAAAGAGAAGGCACTTATGGATTTTCTTTTACTTTACTCACTCTTCACCACGAGCAAAACAGGAATCTCTGCTCCTCCAACAGCATTAGTCGCAGAGCACCAGTACTGTCCACTGTCCACCATGCTGTCTGTCTCCCTGACAGTCAGGTTATACCAGGTAGCAGCTTGCTGAAGGATGTATTTCTTGGGTGTCTCACCGACATTCTGCTTTACATTATTGTACCAGGTGATCTCTGTGACTGCTGGATAGTTCTTGCTCAGGATGCAGGACAGCTGGACATCATTGCCCTCGTATACTGAAACCACACTGCGCTGAGTCATCAACACCGGTGCCTCTGGACAACAGATTAACCACATAAAGATGACTTATCTAAATTCACAGTACATTACGGAAAATCATTTCCTTTTCTTTTCTTCTTTTTTTTTTAAACCCCTCCTTTTATTACCATTCAGAATGCTAAGTATATTAAGCCGTGTTTTAAAATTTCGTCTTCTAGGTAAAGTGAATTACACAGCAACTACTGTAGACGTAAGTGCTTGTTGGCTGTTGATGGATGATAAATGATGGCATGACATATGAATGCTTTGCCAATGTGGTTTTCTATAAAAGTAATCTGATATCTAGCGTTAATGCTAGTCATTATAAGAAACAAATGCAGCATATTCACAGTTTTGGCACCGGTTCTCCATTTCCAGTCAGTCACAGCACATTAAAGTCCAGTTTTGCTTGCAAATGTTTTTTTTATTGTTGTTTTTGTTTATTTAATAATTTCCTGATCAGTTTAAATCAAGGAGTTAACTGGAAATAACTTTAGGAGTTAACTTTGACCCTTTAAGCAAACAATATCCTACCCAATGTTAACACACACTGCTTGCTATCTTTAGCCAGTGGATGTCTGGCATGACATATAAAGGCTTTTCCACTGTAGCTGGAGTTGGAACGCAGGACCAGGATGTTGGAGTTCTCCTCAGATGTTCCCTGCGTGTCTCCTGAACTGGACGCCCACCACAGCTGAGCCAGAGGGACACCACCCTCCCAGGAGCAGGACAGCATCAGGTACTCGTTATTACGGGTCACATATGCAGAACATTTGGGTTCGCCATAGGGCAGCCCTGAGAAATGGAACATGATGGTCATAATGCACATACTGTACAACTCCCTTATGCATATGATTTACCATACTCACATGTCCTGGTGCTGCAGCTCTGCGGAGCATTTAGTGTGACATGTGTGCCATAGCAGGTGAATATGGAGTTGTTAGAAGTCTCAGACCCTGGTTGAACTCGAGTGATGTTAGTTGGATCCTGTGTTTTGTCTGTGTTCACATTTGGACTCCAGTTTAGGCTCGGTGGGGGATATCCACCCACCCAGGAACAAACAAGTGCCAGGTCAGTGTAGTTATTTATTGGGAATATGGAACATGATGGAGCACCATCTGGTGGATCTGCAGGGAAAATGACCTCTGTGACACAAGATCTTGGACAATTAGTACTAATTCAGCTTCCAGGAGGGAAGCTGATGCTCCTTAATGTAAGCCTAAGAAGGTCAGATGAGATGTTTTGTTTCTAGGCAAAGCCATCACAAAGACACTAATGTAAAGATATGTGACAGCAAGGACATTACGACATGATTAAGGTATTAAAACAAGTAAATGGTTATATAACATCATTTGAATTCAGTGATGACTAGTGATGATATTCAATTCAATTAAATTTTAGTTATATAGTGCTTTTAACAATCACTGTCACAAAGCAGCTTTACAGAATTAAAGAATTATGGCTATTAGATAGAAAGACTAAAATCTAATAGGGCTAGGCAATAGCACAATATATGCAAATATATGCAATATATGGCAAAAATATATAATAAGAATCATGTGCACATACTTAAAGGTAAATAAGCTTGTGCAATCTATGTGTAAAGATCACTTTTGTTAACTAAGTAATGCTGTAATAATGCAAAAATGAATAAATCCCCTTTACAATATATGGCCAATATACACGAGTGGAGAGGACTCCAACAGAATCCAGTTAATATTGGCTGCGTTCATTTTTGTTGTCAGAATAAAATCCTCACAATGGAAACAATGAAATGTTGTGTTATTAGCAGGCAATGTGAACAAATGGAGCAGTTACAGAAGGCATAGCAGCTCAGAATAGAATTTGTAGAAATACAGGAGAAATGCATTAATAAAGTGTGAGCACTCACAGTAGACATTGAGAGTGATGGTTTTCTTAGAGCGTGTGTTGAGATTAGCATTCTGGGCCAGACAGGAGTAGTAGCCTGCCTGCATACGGAGGACCTTGTTTATAGTAAGTTGTGGTCCAGTGTAGACCTGGGAGTTGTTGTAGAACCAGATGTACTGGCTGGGAGGGTTGGAGGAGGCTTGACACACGAGGGAGATGTTTCCATTTTCCAGCGCTGTGTATCCATGATCTGATACTGAGTAGGCAGCAACATCTATCTGCGGTATGTCTGGACCAACTGGACACAGGATAGGCATGTCACTTAAATGTAGATACGTTGAAATACTGCCTTTTTACATGATGTTAGATTGTAGAATTTGATCGGCCTAAGCTAGATAGGCAGAAATACAGACATACAGACTTTCTTCATCCAACAGTGCCTGGGTGTCTAAGGTCATGTATAGTCTACAACAGTTAACTTACCTTAGCAACCCATAGCACCAACATTCCTCTGGCCCTGCAGTGCATTCATTTACCCCAAATAAGTCAAATTATACACGACTTCTTTCAGGTATAAGATCAAGGCCTGAGAATGGCATTACAGTACAACTGTGAATAAAATGGAAAAGTGAAATCCAAACATGTCTGAAAGCTCACCGTGTCCTCTCACTACAGTAAACACTCTAATAAATCATATTAAACCTTCAAATACTTTTGCATTCTACAATATCTAAGCTAGGCATTTTGATGCATGGGTTTCGCTAACTAAATTTAAGCTGTATTTTCCCACTCGTTTGCTTATCCTTATAAGTTTACATTTGACAAGTTTGTCTTGTTTTATTAGATGAGACAGGTATTGATTGCTTTAAATGAATGAAATAATTTTCAAGGCTGCAGAAAAAAGAAATATCAAGAGCAGATTTTAATTAATTGGTTTGGTGTCTTGCTGTACCTGCTTTCTATTTCCCAATTTCACACAAAATTACAATTACACAAAAAGTAATGGAAAATGAAAGTGTAAAGAACAGGCTACTCGAATTCCGGAAAAGTTGGAACGTTTTTTTCTTTCTTTCTTTCTTTTTTTTAAATAAAATGAAAACTAAAAGACTTTCAAATCACATGACGCAATATTTTATTCACAATAAAACAGAGAACATGACTGCTTCAACAGAGAAATTTGACAATTATATTCACTAAATAAGCTCATTTCAAAACTCCAGAAACTCATAACTTAAAGGCCCGTTTCAAACTGTTTTGAAAGGAAGAGGAGATGCTACACCATGGTAAACATGCCCTCATCCCAACTTGTTTGAGACCTGAAGAAGACATCAAATTTGAAATGAGCTCAATTTGTGCATAAAAGTGTAAAATTTCTTTATACATTTATGTTCCCTATTCATTCTATTAAAATTTAAAAAACATCCCAACTTTTCTGGGACTTGGGTTCTGTGCAGTGTCCCATTATGTAGGTACCTGAAGTCAGTTTGTATTGTATGATTTTACTAGCAAGGAAGTGATATTTAAAGACTGCAGTTAATTTAAATGGAAGTCATCTAGACATAAGATGTCAAACATATGGTTGCTGGGGAGGGACTGGCCAGACAAAGGATCTAATTTAGCACACCAATTGAAAAATCTTCAGGATAGAAAGAACTGATGTTTTTAAAAAAAAAAAGTGCTGTTTATTTCCACTAGGGGGAAACAGTGCAATTCAGGGTGATTACTCAGTTTCTGACAAAATGTGCTAATGATCTGATTCTTAATTAGCATGAAAAACAAAAGCAAAAAATCACTCTTTAGACCTCCGTCATATTAAGTATTGCAGGCTGTTTTGAGTAGATTTGTAGTGGGTGATCACTTATACAAGGCCACAAACATATTCACTGTACTGTTTGTGCCATCTGTTTTTGCATTTAGTATGTGCCTTTCAGATAAATGCAGATAAATTAACACATTCAGCAGGGGTGTTGGTGTGCTATTGGTCTACTCAACAGATTTTTTTGGTTTGATATCAGGCTGAGTGTGATCTGGCTTGTTACCTAAAACAAATTTGACACCCATGTTCTAGACACTTGGATGATCATCGGCAGGCAGTATTAGAAAACACATCCAATGGGAATTTGCCTAGTATACCAGATGCTTGAACTTGGATTATTACCATATGAGTGCTTAAATGGACATAGAATCAAGTGTGGGAAGCAAGGCTTGTTACAGGACATCGCTACTGTAACTCACATAAGACATTTAACCAGATCCGATCACTGCCCTGTTGATTGACCTCATTCCTGGCCAAGCATCTGAACCAGCCAGTGTGGTTACGGGACACCCGGGTCACACTGACCACACTACTGTTTGCCTTGGCCAGTGTTGTGATCAGCCCAGTCTTGCTCTCCTGCTCCCATGTGTAGTTAATAGGTTCTGTGCCCTTTTCCACAATACAGCGCATCAAAATTGATGTGCCTTCAATTGGGGAAGAGTCACCCAGCACCATGGTGGGTTTGGAAACTGGCACTGCAAGACACAAAAATCTTTGTTGAAAAATGTATTTCCATAAACAGACCCATTCATAGACCTGCCTTTAGTCCTTTAAGCTTTTCAATATTTGCAGGAATTCTTATAGTATACTACAGTATAAATTCAAATTCGCATGTGTGTCAATGTTTTATGTGTTTTATCAGAAATGCTTTAGCCTTTTTAAGAGATTATGTATGAACTCTGATATTCATTCATATTCAGAAACCCATTTTTCATTCCACTTTGGATCATACTAGATCAAGTGCTTATTGCAGAAACACTGGGCTCAAAGTAGGCATGCTCCCTCAATGGGACACTAACAGGGCTTTACACATTTACACCCAGAGGAAATATAAAGTAGACAGTTCATCTACCAGCATATTGTTGGCAGAAAGAAGAAACTCAGAGGAATCCCCCATAGACACAAGAACATGCAGAGCTCCACACTGACAGTAGCCGGAGTTTAGTATGGAACCACGGACCTGGGATCACATGGGATTGCAACACAGAATTACTGAGATATGCATTGCAATTATTGTAAGCACATGTACTAGTACCCAAAATGATTCCTGCATCAACATATTAAAATTAAGGGCAGACATTTTCACTCAGGTAAAATATGCAAGTTGTAAAAAATAAATTAATAATGGTAAAATGGCTATGATTATGTTCACCTTATTAAATATAATTACATTAATTTAACTTAATTCAATCCCTGTTATGAGTGTAAAGTAGATAGTATTCTTGTACCTAATCCAGCCTATTAAACTTTTAAGTGTGTGTGTGTTTGTACGGTGCCCTGCAAAGGATTAGCATCCCATTCAGAATGGATTCCCACCTAATGCCCAGTGTTCCCACAATAGGCTTTGAAATCACTGCAGCCTTGACCAGATAAAACATTTAGTGACGATGAATAAAGGAATAAATTTCATCACAGTTATGGATCCCATGTCCCTGCAATTATACGTTAAACTGTGGATCACTCACTTATTACCAGCAGCATAATTGGGATCTCTGCCACTCCAACAGCATTGGTAGCAGAACACCAGTACTGTCCACTGTCCACCATGCCATCTGTCTGTCGCACAGTCAATGCCCCTCTGGCAGTTTGCTGAATGATATATTTCTTGCCATTGTCCAAAACCTTTTGCTTTATATTGTTGTACCAGGTGATCTCTGTGACCATGGGATAGTTTTTACTGAGTGTGCAAGTCAGTAGAGCATCGGTTCCTTCAAAGACTGAAACCACACTGCGCTGAGTCATCAAGACTGGTGTCTCTGGAAGAGAGATGTGTATGAAAGAGCTCTAGTTGAATAATGAACAAACGGAAAAATAATATATTAGAAACCTCAGCGTGAATTTGATGATATTGTGTTTTACATCAAAGATATACCGACTGAAATTCAATCTAATACTGACTCTTGTATAATTTGAGACTTATAGCATAGACATATCTCAACAAGTCTACTACAGTATACTGTATTCTGCCTTCCACTGTGAAAGGAATAAAGGGACAAGACACCCAGGGCTTGTTTTTAAAGAAAGATATATAACCATGTGCCAGGACTTTTATTTAATTTGTCTCTCAGCAATTTGACAATGCTTAAAGGAGACATTAATTAATGTTGAAAATTAATCAACACCTGCTGACCAATCAAATTCAAGAATTCATTACTAAACTTTAGCATACAGTACATGTACACTGTAAAAAAAATGTTCGTAACTCTAACAGTAAAATACTGTATAAATGATACAGAATAAAACCATCTTTCACAAAACTTGTGATAACCGTAGAATTTACAGTGAAAAACTGTAATTAGTTTTACAGAGAAAGACCTTAAATTTAACAGTTAAAAACAT
>JAOTQY010181925.1:0-11388 GCA_026413445.1 Dolichallabes microphthalmus | reverse complement strand
TTTTTGTGAAGCTGCTTTGAGACAATGACCATTGTTAAAAGCGCTATATAAATAAAATTTAATTGAATTGAATTAAAACTGGTTTACATGTATTCAAGGTCAAAAAACACTTTAGTTTTCTCCAAAAATAGATTTAATTTTACCCCATTTCTAAATGATTAGTAAACGACTCGTGTGAAGTAGTTCGAAGAATCAGTCTGTCTAAACCCCTCCTTTCCGTGAGCCCTCACTGCTCAGATGGCGCGGTCCTTTATGATTGGTCTACCGCTACAGCATGTGTCGGAAAACGAAACGTCCATTACCATAACTGAATGACGGCTCTGGAGACCCATCAATACATAGAAAAGATGGCGTCGATTTTACTGTATCAATTCGAGTCGGAGTCTTACGAAGAAACGGTTGCAGTGGCACATCGACAAGAAACTGTTTCGCAAGCACGACTGGAGCAGGACGTTTCTCATTGGTAAGTGTCATATGTTAACAAGTGTGTGGTAACGTTAATTATAAGATTTCGGGCAAGTTGTCCGCGACGTAGAACGTGGGCGGACATTATGCAAATATGTTACGTAGTGACATGGATCCGTAACAGAAAAGGATTCGAATTGCTAACGACTCGTTTAGGCGAATGTGAGCCGACTTTTTTTTTAATAGAAAAAAACTTCATTTATCGTGCACTGTCGGCATCACAGATAGTGCGGATAGTTTTTCACATACAGCTACATGATACAGTGCATGAAAGATCATATTTGAAAATGCATAATAGGGCACTTTAACAGTTTTTTCAGGACAATGCATGACCTCATCCTCCCACGACACTATTTGCACAATGCAGGAAATGGGCTGGGATTTATTGCTACATTTCTCATACACTTGTATTAATGCAAGAGGGGATTTTATATATTACTCTAATAAATGTTAGTATGTACAAGCAAAAGCCCCAGTTTGACTTGAATGCATCCCCCATATGAAAAATAGCAGGTATGTTTTATTAACCAGTATTAACCATTAACAGCTTTAACATTACATTTAAAAAAAAGTTTCAGCATTGAAAAATACATTTTTCATTTCTTTGCTTAAAAACCTGTACACATTTCTCATGTACATAGATCATCCACTCCATAATGCCAATCCTGCTCATAATCTTTTTATCACACCTTACAGTAGAAATGGTTCTACACATTAGCAGAGGCCATTATGGCTTTGCTTGTGGAAATTTTTGCTTTCATTCGAATTAATTGCTATTAAAAAACATCATAAATCTTCATGCCCACTGATTCTTTTTTGAAACAGCTTAATTTGGCATAAAACCAGCGACTCTTGTATCATGTAATTACCTGTCCTTTGCATTTAAAATATTCTTAAAGCATGCTTGAGGCACAGAGAAGGTGAAGAGTACAAAACAATTAACATTCATTAGAGCTGACCAGAAGTCGAACATAATTGACTCCTACTGCACCACCATGCAATCGGTCTCTTTTTACTATCGCATGCATTTGAATTGTTTAATTATCCACAACTTGTGTCTCTCATATTTAAGTTTCATAAAAGAAGTGTGCAATACATTAACTTCACACCCCTAGATCTGGCCAAAAACTGGACATTTGGGGCTCCAGTATATTTCTTGTATGTTTTACCAATAGGATAATTCCTGAAAATATGGGAGGAGAATAAAAATACGGAGACATTTTTCTAAAGTGGTTTAATGGTATAGATCTAGGTATTATTTCTTCCATCATCTTCCTATGTCAGGAATACGTCCATGCTGAGGTAAAAGGCTTAAGAGATTTTTGTTGCAACTTCCCTGCACAAACTTAGTCTGTCAAGGACCATGCCATTTTTCTGTTCAGCTGGATTTATTTAAAACTCACAAATCACTGCATAATTTCTAAAATTTTTATTTATTAAAAAAAAGAAAAGAAATAATGTTGGGTTGCAATATTCTAGCATTAAAACAATTAAAAGTAATACAAAAAGTTTTTTTTTTTTTTTTTTTAATCTGAGGGAAATCCAGAATATAATAACGACGGATTTATTTTTTTTGGTCCCAAAAGCATCTGT
The DNA here is from genome assembly GCA_026413445.1 of Dolichallabes microphthalmus. Taxonomy (NCBI): domain Eukaryota; kingdom Metazoa; phylum Chordata; class Actinopteri; order Siluriformes; family Clariidae; genus Dolichallabes; species Dolichallabes microphthalmus. The sequence continues at coordinate 9,330 of JAOTQY010181925.1, read as the reverse complement.
AGTGCAGGAAAGCTAGTTATAGCACAAAGGAAGGCTTTAAACCTTGGCTTGGACAACCCACTGAAGCTCTTTCGGTAACAGTGCATCATCATACGATCTTATATTTAGTCCCAGATACTTCAGATTCCACAATATTTAACCATAACCCAAAAGCCCTACATAAAATACACAAAGCTCATTTATCATTACAATTAAAGGCTTGAATATTAACTGAACATTTAGAACAGCAGTCAGGTCATCTGTGCTTACAAAAGGAAAAAAAAGTAAATTAATAAATTCAAAATTAAAAAAAAATCGTATATACTGTATATATTAAAAAACATTTCCTGCTTCTAGGTGTCTGCTGTTTAGCTTCTAGGTGGCTTAAGAGCAGGAACAGGTGGCTTAAGAGCAGGAACAGGTCTACTGCGGTCGTCATAGCGATCATCAGGATGGTCATAACGGTCTCGGCGGTCATCATAGCGGTCACTCCGTCTGTCATCGTAATCACTCCGGCGGTCGTCGTATCGGTCACTCCGTCTGTCATCGTAATCACTCCGGCGGTCGTCGTAGCGATCATTTCGTCTATCGTCGTAGTCACTCCGGCGGTCGTCGTAGCGATCATTTCGTCTATCGTCGTAGTCACTCCGGCGGTCGTCGTAGCGATCATTTCCTCTATCGTCGTAGTCACTCCGGCGGTCGTCGTAGCGATCATTTCCTCTATCGTCATAGCGGTCATCGTGACGATCACTACGCCCGTCATCATAGCGTTCGCTTCGGCGCTCATCATAGTTATCCGATTCATACTGACGGTTATCTGCTCGGCCCTGCGGCTCCTCTCGTTGCAAATCACGGGGTTGGCTCTCAAGACGTTTCTCTTTGAGTTCATCAAGCTCGTGCTGCCCTTTATCTGTGTACCCACCCTCCTCAGGTCTGTTAAAAAAATTTTAACGAGTTTAAGAAGCAGTTGATTTTTTCCTTTAAAATTTCCTGCTGAGGATCCTAACCAACACACGAAGAATATACATTATACAAGACAAAACCCAGCAGGTCATTTTTAAATATCCAACATGCACATCACTCATCACTTCTGGATAAAAGATTGAAACTAAACATTTTCTCCCAGCTAAATATCTGCCCAATGTTACGCTGCTTGACACCATCCGAACACTTAATATTTTCAGAATTAAGTAATGGCATACCCCTCTTCGTATTCCTCAGACTTTTTCTTTTTCCGGCAGCAACAGCAGCAGATCGCGACAATCAGGAGGAGGACAGCAGCCGCACAGCCTCCAATTATTCCTGCTGTCAATCCAATTTTCATGGAGGCTGAGGGACAGAGCAGCACAAAACGAGAAACAATGAAAAAAAAAAAAAATCAACATTTCAGCATGATTAAAAATAGAAGATCCTTACGTGGCATGACGGCCAAAGTCAGATTACAGGTCGCACTACGGATTTTATTAGCAGACGTGCAGACGTAATAACCACTGGTGGTCTGGGAAATATTATAAAGTGACAAAACTCCATTCACTGAAAAGAGATATGAAAAAGAGTTATGGAAACAGAATGAAAAAGGCAGAAGACAAAGTTTCCAGATATATAACCGACACTACCTATACAAAAGGCACAGCTTCAAAAACAAACATACCTTCTGTGGCTTTGGGAGGATTCGGTCGGGGATTATTACTGACATCGTAGCTTTGCCATTTGTAAATCGGCGTTGGTGTACCTTCGTCTGAGAGACAGGTCAGGCTGATGTTCTGGTAGTACTCTGCTGTGCCCTGAATGGCGCATTTGGGTGTGGAAGGAGCCACTGTTTAACAGGAGAAGATCTGTAAAAACTACTGCTCTGTAATTTGGGGGATTTAATTTTATTTATTTATTTTTATCCTCGCCTCCATGCAATAATGATGCAACAAAGTGTTTTCCTATTTTTTGTAAGACAGGCAACCTTTACAATCCAGAAAATCCATGAAGGATTGTATAACAATTTTTTTTTAACATATTAACTGTAGCTAGCCATTTCTCGTTGTCGGTCTCCAAATCATGGCTCAACAAAAAACGAACAAGCGAAAATATCTTATACTAGTTGAATTTCACAACATTTATCAAATTATTCCAAGTATTTCTATTCAGAATAGTTTCAGTAATATTCAGATTAAGGATAAAACAAGCCAGCTGAAATGATTAAACCCTTTCACAAACGTCTTTCACTAAGAAGTTACTTATTCGATATTGGCAGTGGCAGCTCAGCAAGTAAAGGATCTGGGTTATGGGTCAGAAGGTCAAACCATTCTAGCCACAGTTCCACCAGGCTGCCACTGTTGGGCCCTTGAGAAAGGCCATTTAACCCTGTGTGCTCTAGGAGTGCTGTACCATGACTGAACCCAGCATGAAAAGAATTTCACTCTGCTATAATGTACATGTGAAAGACTTAACGGCTTTAAGTCTACTTTTTTTTCCTAAAAAAAAAAAAAAAAAAAAAAAGGTTAAATAAATTTTTTTCTGCCAGATGAATGAATCTATTAAATGCTAAAACTTGGATTTTTGCAGTGTAATTTCTCAATCTGTGTTAGCCATCACTCCCTTTTCTTTATACCTTGCGAGAGAGCCACACCCACACTGTAATGCAACGTACACCAAAACAAGGGATCGTTTGAGAATGGCAGCATGCCCACTTGTTGCACACAACCATGTCATGCAGCCCCATTTCTATTGGTGAGTCAGTCCTTCATATCTCCAAGCACAGTAAACATCCACAAAATTAACTGTACATGTAAATCAATTATATGAGCATTTATGTCAGAAATCTCTACTTGTTCAAATCATTTGCCTGGATTAATGCACTTGTCCTTACTGTATACACAGATCAGCCGTAACAGTATGCTCACATTGTGCCACCAGGACAGGTCTCGCACCTCAAGGAATGACTCCACAAGCCCTCTTGTGAGGTGGTGTGGTGCCTGTCACCAGGGCATTGATGTATCCTGAGGAGTTGTTGTTAGGTTTACTTATTTGCCCAGCACATCTCCCATGGGTGCTTGATTGGATTGAGATGTGGGGATTTTGGAGGCTGGGGGCCCATGCGGGTTTATAATTACACCTACTTCTGATGACAGTATTGACACTTTTTTCTTCATCAAATTATATTACATTGCACTGAGCTTTTCTGTGGGATCAGACCAGACAGGGTGGCCTTTGGTACTTACAGGCGTGAGTGAGACTTGAGAGCCCATAATCCTGTGACTACAGTTGATAATCAATGGTAACGTGTTAATATTATGGCTGTATGGTGTCTTTTTCAGAATGACTTCTTGATGGGCTTAGTCTATCAAACACACATGTTATTTTGTTAGGTCATGGACTAAGAGCATCATGAAAATTTGGTAGAAAAGAGAAAATATAGTCCTGGAATTATTAAACAATATGGAAAAAAAAAGAGAAAGCAAGTCAAAAAGTAAAAAACTAAGACCAGTTCCTCAGTTGACGAGAGATTTAGTGCTTGTAATTACTACTACTATACATTAAACTTTCCATTATGGCCCTTAGGTTTCACTCTCATCATTCATTTCCTTCTCCTCTGTGCACTTCCAAGTTTACACAATTTTGGACTCAAGGCCAACTTTAAATCCAGCAAGACTGACGGACCAAGTTACAACTAAGCTGCTGAAGTGTCCCAGCCCCATCAAGTAAAACATTAAGGCTTGAATGTTTCTTGAATGAAATATAGAGAAATAAAGAATTTTGCTGCACACAGGTTTTGCTATTTTCCTTTGGGTTCAATGAAATACTATCCATCTATCATATTAAGCAGTACCATTAATTACTTGCTCCTGAACTTACCCAAAACCACTAGTGTCGTGGTATCCGACAGCTTTCCTTTTTTATCACCAGGAATTTTAACATCACACTGATAAACTCTACTATCCTGAGATGTTAGAGACTTGAGTGTCAAGGGCGCTTGTCCTAGAGGAATGTTGGCCTGAACTGAAGCTCGGCCAGTATATGCGTCATCGACGTCCTCTTGAACAGATCCACCTCCAGCAGCAGTGTAGTAACATGTTTCAATATTAATCTAGGAGACCAAAGAATTTAACTTAACTCACTTACGATACAGTATTTAAATAGAAAGGCAGAAAAAGGCATGTATAAAAAGTAGTTAAAAAAAATAAAATAAAAATAAAGTGGATTTATTACATCGCTATCAGTAGGATTGTCTGGATGTGCAGTCCAGGTGATCATGACTGACTGGCTGTTTGGATTCTGAGGTTGAAAATTGCATGGTATAACAGCGTCGTCACCCCGAGCAAACTCATAAGTTGGTTGTGGGATGTCAACATTCAAGGATGAAGTCAGGTGAATCACTGTGGGGGAGGAAAAAGCATTTCTATTATCACCACCATCAATTCATACCAGTCTAAACATAGCTGAGGGAGCAGATTGTCTAACAGGTAACCACGTACAACCTGATAAATAAAAGTGAAACCATCAAAGCTCTTAACTGATTAATTTTTGTGTAACATTTGTTGGTCAACAATTAACCCCCTCAAGGTAAACTGCATGAGTGGATATGAAAGAACTACGACCGATTGCACACACAGATCTTTAGAAGGAAAAAAAGACTTTATATAATAAAATATTAGAAAGCAAGAAAAACTATCCAGCAGAAATAATTTAGCAACAGCCTGAGTTTCGTGGCCAAGATAAGACAATTATCAGTTTATATTATCAATTGGATTATCAGTTTCCTGAATTTACATTTTGTAATTGTTTCATAAATTTATGCATTCCATCTGAAATGTTATGAATTTTGCATTTGTAATAATCAGAAAGCGTTATAGCATATATTATTGGGTATGATCAGTCATTTCTGCACTGGTTTAAAGCAGAATACTTCCCTTTGCAATAACTGCCATAATAGTACGCTTATTAGTAAAATTTGTGCACATACTTGGATCAAATTATTTATTTTACTGATTGCAAAACAGTCATCTTAAGCAACAAATCAAGATGTCCCATGTTTAAAAAAAACAAAAACAGGTTAATTAATGGACGCTTAACACCATGCCCACTAGTGGCATCTGGTGGTCAAAAGCATGAAGTACAGATATTAATCCATGCATAATCCAAAATCCATGTATTCCCATTTACTATTCAACAAGGTTTTTTTTTTTACCCCCTTAAAAATGATATGGCTGTGCTAAAAAAGAATACTCTCACCTGTTCCCAAACATTTAAAATACCCTAACTCATCATTTGTTTGTGCTTGATGTTATTAATACATTGTTCAAATACCAAAGTTGAACAACCAAATTCACATTTTTCTTTTGCTGGATCCAAAACAAGAAAATACTGATGCATCAAAGTCTCAGAAACCACTACTTCCTACATCGACCACTGGAACATGAACTGTAGATCGCACAAGCACTGTTTCAGATGAATGTGGAATGAGTTTTTAAAAAACGGTTTTAATCTTCAGTGTTAAAAGTGGCTTTATTAATTTATATATAGTATTCATAGAGTACAAGTAAAAGGTTAACAAGTTTTGTATTGTTTCTTTGATTCATAGTAGCAATGGAACATTTGTTTTTAGCGGTATAGTGAACATGGGAATATCTCAGTGCAGGCAGAAACATGTTTGGATACTTTGTAACTTTATACTTTGGTTCCTCCCAATTAGTTACATTTTGTTGTTTAACAACATTTTTGTTGTTCAAATAAATAATTATACTACATGTAAGCAGCAACTTTTTTTGGAGAGCTTGTGTAGATTGAAAATTAGAAGCACTCAACCTTTATTTTTATAGACATTAGATTTTAGAGTGCTACAGTATTTAATATGATACTTTGTTTAATTAGCAAAACAGTAGTAGTGTTTGTGAACACCTGGCCTAGTCTGCATCCTACCATTTAAAAAAACAAACAAAAAAAAACCAGTTTCCACTGGTGGTTTCACTGGTTCTACAGTGTACTGTTTAGCACGATAAGGTAATACATGTTTAGGCTTTTTTCTACTTAGTCCACCGCCTAGCCAAGGTTAAACCAGAAAATTACCTTCTACTGGGAAATGTCTTTTATTCTTTACAGAGGACTACATGGAGAACAGCAGCAGAACAAAAGGAAACAGCCATAAACAAATGAAGCTGTTGAACACTAGGCGTTGGCTCGAGCCCTCCGCCATTCAGGTAGCCATGCTGGGAAGGCTTAAAATATTATTTTTTTTGCAGCTTTAATGACCCTTTTTTCAGGTTTATAACCATGGTAAGGTAGGCCATGTTTTAATATAAAAATAAAATGAAATCAACTGTAGACCTGCTCATTTAACCTGACAAAACAGGTTGTTAAATGTTTTCCCAGGTTAAATGCAGGCCTACAGGTTATTCTTCAAATAATTACACAATTCTCTAACAATATATAATGCACTAATAATTATAATTATTTAATTATTAGTTTTTTTTTATTATTCTCTTACACACCATATTTGTGGAAAAACAATGTATTTACAACATTTTTAAAGGGTTTAGAAATTATTTGATTTCTGTCTAGAATAGAATTATTACTCATGCCTTAAATAAATAAAAGACAGGAAACAACACAGCATTAGGTTATAACATACAAGCAGCTTACTCATGGCCTGACCTAATAGCGACAACTGGTCTAATTAAACTGATTAATGCTCTGAAGCTCCTGGGATATCAATAACGTTGAAGTTAAAGAGATGCTATGAATGTTACTTACCCACAAAAAGAAAATAAAAAGTTAAAATCATGTCTGCTTTAATATAAAACAAGCTTCGTCTCTGGATGAAGGTGGGAAAAAAAAGCCAAGGTAGCTTCAGGTGCGCGCGAGCGACAGTTTCCACCCTGAAGCCACAGAGGGAGCCGCCGAAGCCCCGCCCACTCATCCAGTCTCATCATGTTCAGCTTGTCAGGTGTTTAAAGGCTAGAACTCAGGCTGAGGTTTCCTCAAAGAGGGAAATACATAAACACTTCTCTCTTTTTTTAGAATAAGAATATGCTTGCTCATTTTCTATCTATTTTAAATGTTTTTTTTTTTAAAGCTTTTGAGTGAATGAACTGAAGTTGTGGGCCAAAACAGGAAGTGTATTTTCAACCTCATAAACAAGCAGAGAGGTGCAAAACTGGTTTGGTGAGAATGAGATACTGAGGGAGAGCCCATATAAACTCACACACACACACACACACACAGCATTGTGCTTAAGGGTGATTTCCTTTAAACTATGCAGTGCTGCAGTTAAATATTTCTCTCATTGTAACCCAACCAAATAAGTACGCACTTATTTTCATTTTAGCCTAGCACCAATCAATTAACTGCAAGTAGATATTTCCTTATGCTTTTTTTTTTTATCTACTTTAGTGAGTCATCCGTGGAAATGACATCCATGGGTTGAGGAACATATACTGTTTGTGGAATAGTGGTAATAAAGTAGTAGTGGTATTAATCATGAATGAAGTTTTGATGAAAGAGCTATTAAACTTAGATGAAGAATCAAGAATAAATCAAACACTACTGTACAGTATGTCCCAGCTAGAAGAAGGTATAAGTGGAATAAGTAGATTTAATATAAGCGCTGATGTTTGTTTAATTAAATAACCCAATGCAGTAAGTCCCCTATATATATGGACTTTCGTGTATGTTCATTTGCAGAGGTTACATCACATGTGACAACAGACATTGTCACGTGTGTGTATCCCAGGATGTCTGGAAGCATAAAAGCAGCAGCGAGGTGTGAGGTGAAAAGATTGCTCGTTCTTTTAACATGAATCATTGGCACGATTCTAAAGTACAAGGACAAGATCATAGAACATGTTAATTTTATACTGTCTATAGGCAATTGTGTTGGTACCCTAGTACCTAGACAATTTTAGTTGAACTTACAAGCAAATTGGACTTACGAACGAGCTCTCAGAACAGAAGTCGTTCGTATGTTGGGGACTTATGTAATTGGTTATTAAATTTGACATAGACAGGAAGTACTAAATGTGGCACAATGGCTTAGTGGTGAGCACTGTCGCCTTGCACCTCCAGGGTCCGGGTTTGATTCCTGCCTTGGGTGTGTGCATGGAACTTCACGTGCTGGGTGGGTTTTCTATGTGTGGTCTGTTTCCTCCCATAGTCCAAAGACATGCAGGAAAGTTAATTGGTGTTCCCTACTGCCTGTAGTGTATGTGTGTGATTGGCACCTCGTCTAGGGTGTACCCTGCCTTGTGCCCAAAGCTCCTGGAAAGCAGTATAGTATAATGAGTGAGTGAGTGAGGAAGCAATAAATCAGTAAATGCTACCAAATGGGTGACTAATTTTTCTGAGTATCTTTGGCACTTTGCCTGCATAATACATCTCTAAATAGCCTGATGGTATAAAATCTTTGGTCTGTACGGCACTTTTTACGGTTCTCTTTCAAAACCTTTGAAGAAGCTCATTAACTTTAACGTTTTCAGACACGTGACTCTTATGAAATTAGTCATAACAGTGACAGCAGTGGAAGCACAGTTAACTGATGTTAGCCTACTGTGTATTTTTGTTACATTCGATGTGTATTTTAGACCCCGTCCCCCTCAAAAAATGTAAATAAATAAAATAACCTAATGATTATTTGATTACATACCAGATTAGCAAATGGCCCGTCACACAGATAAAAGAGTAGCATAGCAATAGCCTCTATTCTGTTGAATATTTTCATGTGTTATGTTGTGGCAGACTATGTGACTTATCTGCAATAGAAACAAATGTGAAAATAGATGAGAAAGGAAATAAGTATATTTTCTTTGCAGAAGTTTTTGAAACATTTTGGAATAATAATAATAATAATAATAATAATAATAATAATAGGTTCTATGACTTAGAAGCAATTACTAAGGAGACAAAGTTTTGTTTAAGATGTTATCAGATGTGTTTTCTTGCTAAAAGTGCTTCTGTGTCTGGTTTTGAATGTGAGTTTTGGCAGTTTCTCTGTTCAGAGGTGGGCAGGACTGTTTCGGACATGTGTCATGTGCCAAAGGTCTATAAAGAATGGCCAAAAATGCAGTTTAAAAACTCTAGAGCCAGGATTGGGAACACCATTGCAGTCATAACTGGAAAATCCTCCAGCATGTTTTCTCTTTAAGCGCTCCTAGTGGCCAGAGTTTGAATAATATGTCATTTACAGAATGTTTTAACAGGTTCCAATAGGTCTTAACCCAGCTCTCACAAAGAACTGCAGAGAACTCTTTTTTTCTTTTATGATTTAAGAACCTCCGAACATTGTTCAAAGGGTGGTGTAGTGGTTAGCACTGTCGCCTTGCACCGCCAGGGTCCGGGTTCGATTCCCGGCCAGGCTCGATTCCCGTC
>JAOTQY010181834.1:0-11403 GCA_026413445.1 Dolichallabes microphthalmus | reverse complement strand
GATAGGGTTAGATGGAGGCAGATGATTCGCTGTGGCGACCCCTGAAAGGGAACAGCCGAAAGACAAAGAAGAAGATGGTAGGAAATTGCTTTACAAAAATCTATATTTTATTATGAAGTCCTTTTTAAAAAAAATAAAAAATAAATAAAGGACTTCAAAGAAAATGAACCGGGTGGACATTGATTGCTTGCTTGATTGCTCCCTGACGATGGTGTACAGAATTTATACCACAGAAGTTCCCACATCATTTGAGAATTCCCAAATTTTAGCCATTTTTAAGCTGAGATGGACACCCCGGCTTCAGAAAGTAAAACTCCGGTCACATATTTGCTCAATCCAGCACAGCTCTTCAGCCAGATAGGAGAGAACTAATTAGTGACATCACCGGTTTTGTGCACAGAGAGAACTACAATACATGGGATATGTTGTCGTGATACTTTTGACCACCATTGCACTTTTATAAACTGTTCTTAAATTGTGCAAATTGTAAATGGCACAATAATCTAATAAGTGAGAAACATCCGACTTTAATGACCCAAGCACAGGAAATGTACAGTAACATGTTTCTAAGATCTACTGCAACAGGCACATACTATCTATCTCTGCTTAACACAAGCCTTAGCTGTGTTCATGTCTAGATATGAAAAGGAAGTTCTACAGCTCTCTAAACGCAAACCCACTATCACACAGAAATGAAAAGAGGGTCTTTATTTTGAATTCAACCATCTGATGCTTTTACCACAAGTGACTCATATGTGATAATTTCTTGTGGTCATACACAGAGCACACACCTACATGTGCTAACTGAACATCCCGTTGCAGGCTTAGTTCTCTTTTACTGCTATGATAACATGCACACTCCTGCAAAGGCACAAGCAATAGGTTTTTTCAGCCACAAGAGCATTAATGAGGTCATGCGCTGATGTTCAGAGTTTCAGTTTAACCTAAAGATGTTGAGTAGGGTTTAGGTCAGAGCTCTGTGCAGGACAACTGGCAGTCTCTGGTCCAAATCTGGACCATGAGAGTTATCCATCTGAACCACAAAAAAAAGCCTTTTAATGTGAAGAAATAAATATACCAAATATTATTTTCTAATAAAATCAAATTTCCATCGAATTCAGCTCAGTCGATCCCTCTAGGTCACGGGTTGCTACACCGTTGCTATGTTCAGACATGTAGTCAGTAGTGCAGTAAAGCAAGCAGAGTGGGGTGCACAAACAAATGAACCGTTTAGTGAGTAAAAAGTGCTTAAAAATGAGGAAAGTCAACACTGAAAATAAGTTTTCTGAGAAATTTATTTGCATTTATTCGTCCTGCATTGAGCTCTACACGGCCTGTGGGTCTCATTCGCTCGGAGTCTGTTGTGGTTCAAAAGTGGCAACATTAAACACCATTACGAAACCAAACAGTCCGAGGTAAGGGTGCGGAAAGTGAATGAGCTCAAGGTCCAGTATGAGCGAGCAACACAGGTCATCTCTCACTCACTCACCACCCAGCAAAGAGAATATACAGTAAGTGTTCACTGAGAATACAGTGGACATACAGTAATAGAGTGCTGTGAAAAAGTATTTGCCCTTACCTGATTTTTTTCAAACATTTTTTTTTGCATATTTATCACCCTTTACTACTTTGCTGAGTGAGACCATCAAACAATTAAATACAGTTGTGGTCAAAAGTTAGAGAATAACCCAAATAATAATTTTCACAAAGTCTGCTGCTTCAGTGTTTTTTTTGTTTTGTTTTTTGTTTAGATCTTTTTGTATTGTTACTTTTGGTTTCTATACTTTTTTTTTTTTTTTTTACATTAAGTTTATGCAAAGAGTCAATATTTGCAGTGTTGACCCTTCTTTTTCAAGATCTCCGCAAGCTGTCAATCAACTACTGGGCCACACCCTGACTGATGGCAGCCCATTCTTGCAAAATCAGTGCTGGGAGTTTGTCAGCATTTGTGGGGTTTTGTTTGTCCTTTGGAGGTTCTCAATGGGATTACGGTCTGGGGAGTTTCCTAGCCATAGACCCAGAATTTCTGTTTTGTTCCCCGAGCCACTTAGTTATCACCTTTGCCTTATGGCAAGGTGCTCCATCATGCTGGGAAAGGCATTGTCCAGCACCAAACTGTTCTCGTTTGATTGGGAGAAGTTGCTTACAGAGGATGTTTTTGTACCATTTGTCATTCATGGTTGTGTTCTTAGGAAAAATTGTTAGTGAGCCCACTCCCTTGGCTGAGGATTATCACTCTGTCCCTAATGTTTTTCCTGGAGAGAATTACTTCTTTGCTGACCTTCTTGAAATGTATGAAGGTGAACGCTAACATCAGTCCTGAGACCATGGGTTGCTTGTAATTAAATATACATTCATGTGTTGAAATGCTTGTACTTACTGTATACTTCAGTATACCACAGTAACATCTGACAAAAACAACAACAAAAAATCGAAGCAACAGACTTTGTGAAAATTTAAATGATCAAAACCTTTTTCCACAGCTATACAAAACACATCTTTTAAATAATGATTTAATTTATTAAGGGGAAAAAAGGGGACCTATGTGAACAAGTAATTGCCCCCATAGTGGGTATATAAAAGAATCACCCCCTTTAATATAATCACATTTTTGTTGCTTTGCAGCCTGAAATGAGGACAGACACAGTTTTTTATTTTATTCAACTGTCTTTACTCTTCTAACTTTTTGCATTCAACATTTTTTTTATGTAAATGGTAATGGAACCATTTAGTTAGTCACTTGTAAGATGTGTAAAGTAAAGTGAGATGGTGGGAAACTGTGTTCATCAGATGCCCTGCTCCGTTTCAACTTCCCCTGAACATGAGATCAGCTTTTCCAGGAAACACTGCTGACGCATCTGCATACAGAACATTTTTATCCAAATACAGGCTGATAGATTGTATGAATTTTGTATTTGTGAACCAGATAAAATGAACAGAACAGAAAAGGAAGAGAGATTAAACCTTTGATATAAACAAACTGTAGTGTGACAAATGATAGTGCTTTAATGGTTTGTGCTTTTTTTAAAAATAGCATTAGTATGCCAAATGACCAAATACAACTCTCTATGGTCTGGCATAAAACAGTCAAAACAGACTTTTTGAGCTTTTTTCTCTCTTTTTTTGGAGTGATCAAACATCATCAGATGAAATAGGTTTACTAAGGGGTTTGTTTTGATAAGATAGATCAAGACTTAAATCATGAGGTTTTAAACATACTGTAATGTTTACACTTGGACTTTGGGACATAGCTGACAATGGGACTATTGGAAGAACATGAAACAAGAATATAATACACACTATTCATCCAGCTACTACAGCCCCCGCACATTCTGAATGACACACGCACACACACACACACACACACATACACACACGCGCGCGCGCGCATTTCCAACCATCCATCCTCCATGCCTTTTCTAGTCCTATGTTACAAAAAAGCAAACTGTTCATCATGCAACATAAAGAAACACATTTTTTAAAATCATCATTAATTGCAAAAAGTTTATATACTGTAGACTTAAAGGTCCAAACACTAAATGTCTATTTATTTTATGCACAAGTACTGCACATGTTGTAAATGACAAATACTAATTGCATAAATTGCATCGAAGGAGGAAACAAATGAGAAATCTGCATGATATTTCGGAATGTCCAAAGTGTTTCCTGTAGCTGGAGCAAGTTTGGATATTAACCAGACTCCAAAAGAAAACTTTCAACTCGAGCATAACAAACTAACCTCAGTGAAAACTCTTATGAAAAAAATTATAAAGTAGCACCACTGTGCCTCAGATGGTAAGATAAGCCATCTAGATGGCTAGATGATAAGTACTGGAGCCTATCCCAGGAGACAGGGTACACCCTGGACAGGATGCCAATCCATTTCAGGGCGCACACACATACTATGGGCAATTTGAGAAGGGCAATTAGCCTAATCTGCATGTCTTTGGACTGTGGAAGGAAACCCGATCACCCAGAGGAAACCCACCAAGCACAGAGAGAACATTCAAACTCGATGCACACAGAGCCAGAGGCGGGAATCGAACCCAGACCCTGGAGATGTGAGGCGTCAATGCTAACCACTACGCAACCGTGCCACCTACGGCCTATCTGTTTTTTTAGGCTAATGTAGCAAACAAATAATAAAGGATTCAAACTATCATGCATCAGAGAAATTGCATGTCTAGCTTTATCACAAATTCATCTCAAATTAATTCTTAAACACGTATGGTTTTCTGATGCTGTCTATACACCGTCAATCTAAAAGCCTCACAAAGTGGCTTTGCAGAGCTTATAACATCTATGAACTCTTAAATGTTTTTTAAAATAGATAAAGTCTGTATAGATGCTGAGGTAAACTCAGTGCCAACCCAGGAATGTTGGTTTGCCGCATTACCACAAGGGGACGTCAATTCCATGAAGTTCCATATACAGTAGAGGCGACTTTTCTTAACACAAAAAAAGTTTATTTTAGCGCCTTATCTCCTTCCTGCTCATGCTGACATTTCTCATTGCGTAACATGTTCCCTTCCAGGACTTACGATGCATAACCACCTGTTTCACCATTACACCATTTCTTGCACTGTGAATTTCAAAGCATTTTCAAATTCCTAGAAAACTGCAGAGAGCAAACGGCTTTGTAGTGAAACAGTAAATGGGAAACAAAAGGACCCCATGTTAATGTTTCCGGGGATACACCGTATGAAGATTTCTGCACTGGACTTAATCTTTCTTTACTAAAACATAATCAGATGACAGATGGTGGTGTGATGGTTGTATAGGTGAATAGGCGAGTGTTGGAGAATATTGCTGTTTAATCACATTTAATGCTGAGTGTTGGCGTTTAATAGTGACTGGTGATGGTTAGTGGAGAATACTGGTGTTTGATAGTATTTGATGGAACATGCTTGAGTATGTTATTATTCGTAAATGCTGGTGTTTAATGCAGAGTGTTGGTGTTTGACATAGAGTGGTGATGGCTGGTGGAGAATACTGGTGTTTGTGAGTGTTTGATGGTACTGAAGTTGTGAATGCTGGTGTGCATTGATGGAAATGATGGAATTTGCTTGTATTTAGTATGTGAATGTGTTTGGTAGTGGTTGACGGAGAGTGTTATTGAAATGTCTGTTTGTGAATGCTTGTGTTTGATGGAGATTGTGAATGATGGAATTTAGTGAAGAATACTGGATTTTGCTGGTGCTTGATGGAACATGATGGAGTATGTTATTCTTTTTGATTGTTGGTGTGTGATGGAGACAGTTGGCGTTAGGCACTGAAGTTTGGTAGTGTTTGATAGTGTAGGATGTTACTAAATGTCAGTGTTTGTGAAAGTAGTTGTTTAAGGTAGAATGCTAGAAAATATTAGTGTTTGTGGTCTTTAATGAAGAATGTTGGAGAATGGTGAAGGTTACGTTTTTGATGCAGCAGTTTAGTATGTGTGTCTGAATGCTGGTGTTTGATGGAGAATGTTTGTGTTTAATTAAATTTAATGCAAAGTGTTGGTGTTTAATAGAGTATGGTGGAATTTGGTGAAGAATACTGGTGTTTGTTAGTGTTTGATGGAGAATGATGAAATATGTTAGTGTGTGTGAAAGTCACTGGTTTTTGATGGTTGAATGTTGGTGAAATTCATGTTTTTGTGGATGTTCTGAAGTTTAGTGTTTGGTAGTTTTTAATGATTTGTTTGGGGAAGTTTGTTTGGGAAAATATTGGTGTTTGGTGGATAATTTTTGTGTTTGGTGATGGTTGCTGGAGTGTGATGATAAAGGTTAGTGTTAGTATATAAAGGTAAATATTTGATGCAGAACGCTAGTAAATGGCAGTGTTTATAATTGTTGGTGGTTAATGGAGAATGTTGGCATTTAATTGCAATTAAATGGGAAAAATGTGTTTGATGGTCTGTTTTTGATGGAAAATGTTGGTGTTTACTGGAGAACACTGGGGTTTGCTAGTGTTTGGTGTACAATGATGGATTATGTTAATGTTTGTGAGTTGACCGACATTCTTTAATAGAATTATTGGAGAACCTTGTTTTTTGGTGGATAATATTTGGTGATTGATGGACAGTTTTATGTTTTGTGGACTTTCTTGAAGATTATTGGTGTCTGGTGGAGAATTATGGTGTGTGGTAGTGTTTCATGAAAAATAACCATGCATACAAGCGTTTGTGGTCTTTATTTATGAATGTTGGTGTTTGGAGATGTTTGTTAGAGAATGTTATTATTTGTGGCCTTTATTGAAGATTATTGGCGTTTGGTGGAGAATAATGATGTTTGATGATGTTTTATGTAGAATAATCTAGCATGTTAGTGTTTGTGGTCCTCATTTATGAATGTTGGTGTTTGGTAGTGGTTGATGGAGAATGTTGGTGAAATTAGCATCGGTGGTGTTTAAAGAAAAGAATGTGAATGCTAGTATTTGTTGATGTTAAATAGATAATGTTAGAGCTTTACATTTCCTTCTTCTATCTGAGAGCTGATAATCTAAGCCGTACTTGGTCATGTTGGATAAAATGAATGAGAAAAGTTCAATAAGAGGCTTTTGGGCAGAGCTGGGAAACTTGCGGTGCGGTGATATCAGCATGGAAGTGCGTATGTTACTTTGTGTTTGAATGAGTGTGTCTATGTTTATACAGTGAGACAGGGACAATTTATTTATATAGGTTTCCATTAGAGAACAGCTCCTGATGCTTACTGCATTAGTTTAAACACAGACAACTCAGGCAATCTGGGACACAAACTCAAAGTGCATTTCTCTCCAAAACCACTTTGTTCTGAAAACACACTCTTGATTGAATGGATTAATATTAAAGAACATTTAACTGATTTATGGTTTAAGCAGAAATTTGACAATGCTCTGAAAATGCTTTTAATCTTAGGATATTAAGCAACATAAACAACCAAGTTTTGGTCTAGTTTAAAGTAAATAATCACTTACTGTATATGTATATGTGTAAAATTTATACATTTATCCTCTTAACACTAAATGAAGACAACCAGAATTGGTTTGAGGAGTTTAATTTTGCAATTATGGACTTAAATCTTTAGCCTTTAGCTATGTAGCTGTAACAGTCTGAATTATCCTTTGGATCTTGACTGTTTATTTTATAATTGTATTCATTTTATAGTTAATTACTAATAAGGGCCACAATAGGTTCATGTTTTATATATATATAATATTATGTATTGGTCCAGTACAATACTGTATTGTCTAATGTATCTTTTAATTTTTAAAAAAATTATCTTTTTTATTTCTTTATCATCCTAGTCAAGAAAGAACAACTTCCAAATAAATGGTCAAACTGAGATTAAAAAGAATTTTCCATTTCCTTTAGCTTTATTTTTGGTCCACTTGAGATGTCTGTTGTTTTTCCATAGGGCAGTTAAAGGACAAACAGATGCCCATCGTACAGCTCTCATTTCCTGCTCTGGCTCTGCTAGAGGACAAATCAGCCTCCTCATATACAGTAGTTCATGTCTGATTTCCTCTGGCTGTATAATTTATCTGTACGAAACAGGTACCGAATCTAAAAAAAATAATAATAATAATAAACAAATAAAGATATTATTGAGTAAAAAAGAGATATTAAAGTGCATTAACATCTATTACATCACCAGACTCAAATATAGCTCATGTTATGTATAACAGATTGTGATTTATGACCGCCAGAGGTAGTACGATGCGAGCGCTGAGTGAATTTATGAAGGATTTTCCAGGTATTGTTCCCTGAACAGACAGGACGAGTAAGAACCCAGGCAGATCTGCAGTCATAAATTAAAGAATATGTAAACAAAGTCTATACACAAAAAAACAGAGTACCATCAGAATAGAAATAACTTCATGATGAAACAGTCACAATGTGAACTCAATTAATACACACACAAAATACAAAAGTGCAAGCTTGTAATCGTGTAAGTATTGTTCATAAATAAAAATAACACCAGCTTAATTCCTGATCTCTTACATAATAGCTGACTACAGTTCAGCCACACAGGATTTGATTTAGGCTCAATTCATTCATCCATGCAAATACTCATGGATCTTCTGAGTAAATCCATGGGAATTACTCAGAGGATTATGGGATACACCAAATGCCACATTTCTTGCCCAAGAACCATACAAATATACCATGTTCGGTCCACCGAGTGACCAACTACCAATGAGTGAGGGCTACCAATTATACCACAGTGGGCACAAATTAGGACCTCTGTATGACCATAGAATCTCAAGACCCACTGCGGTTGTCTTCAGGAACATTAAAGCCCTAAAAATATTAACTCCGCTGTTATTTTCGAGACTAATTCACTCACTTACTCATCGTCTAAACTGTATTCAGAGTTGCAGTGGGCCTGGAGTCTATCCTGGGAGACTTAGGGCATGTGGCATAGTATACCCTGGATAGGGTGCCAATCAAGTGCCATGCATGGCTTTGGGCTGTGGAGGCCACCTTAGTGGTCAGAAGAAACCCACCAAGCTCAGGGTGAACACACAAACTCCATGAACACAGACCCAAGGTGAGAATTGAACCCTGGAGGTGCACTAAGCCACCATGCCGCCAGACTAATTACTACAAGGCGTAGGAGTTTTGTCTATTAATGAGTGTCTACGTGACCTGAGGTCTAGTCTGTGTGGCCCGTGGGAGCTCATTCCATTTATTAAGCAAGTTTCAGCTTGAGAATTTACTGACATGACAAAAGGTTTTATGAGTAGGAGATGCTGCACATACTGTAGCTTGTCAGGTAGACCCAACCCGTTCATAGAAGTTTTACTTTGATTTAAGCACATTCCATCTCCAGAGAGCACATTACAGTCTGCCATCCCAGTTCAAAGATGATTACAGCTTTTACACTGCCGCCAATGTATACCAGTAAGACTGGTCTTAGGATTGTAGTCATTATTTTCTGTAGGGAACGCTAGTTCAATGTCTAGGTCAACCACTTTTTTCCCACTCACAAGCAGGACTGATTATGCTTGAGGCCAACAAGTGTTTTTGAGTGTTCGGGCTGATGGTGCACAAGAGATATACCGTAGCATTGTTATTCAGCCTTTGTGTCTCAACAGTGAACGCCAAGCATGTCAGGACCTGGTTGTGATGGTCTCCATGTGTATGTGTATGAGTGAGACTTATATTGCAGGTTAAGATGATGTACATGATGATGGAGTTTACAAGTTGGGTCTTTACCAAACTACCGATCTCAGTTTTTGCGAGTTGGAAGAGCATGACAATTTCCTCTCACTAGAAAATGAATCTACAAATCTCTTCATGTGATTTTTCTTTTATTACTGTATACCCATCTTCTCCACTGGCCAAGCTACTAGCTACAAGCCATCATAATACCAAAACCTATTGTGAACAAATACAAGTTTTTTGCAGCAACAGATATATCAGTTTATTAATCTAGTAGATTAGATTATAATATTTGGTTATAACATAATGTAATGTTTTTGGAGCCATACACTGGTTGGAGAATCCACAGTGCTTTATGAAGATAATAATAGTATATACAGTATAAACAAAACAGGACATGGGATTTTCTGAACATGTCCACATTGGTCTGATTGATGGTGATACATATACAGTATGATCATAGCTTTTATAGTGAGGTCAGTGGGTAATCTAGGGGTTTTTTTTAAGCAAAGCAATATGTTACAGGAACTACATTTTGTATTTTTACAAGAACTACATTAAAAAATGGCATTAAATCTCTTAATTTTCCATATCAGTTGTTGTTGTTGGTCTTTCGGCTGCTCCCGACAAGGGGTCGCCACAGCGGAATATCCAGTCCGCACAACTTGGCACAGGTTTTACGCCGGATGCCCTTCCTGACGCAACCCTCCCATTTTATCCGGTCTTGGGACCGGCACTGTATCCAGTGGCTGGGGGGTGTGGGCACTGGCTGGAATCGAACCCGGGCCTTCCACATGGCAGGCGAAACACCTACCACTATCAGAATAAGGAATTTTCATTTTGTAATTACCTTGTAAATCAGTAGTTTTTTCTTTGCGTCTATATAATCTGCTCTAACCCATATTGTTTGTGGGTACATACAGTATAAAATCTATTATGGAAAAGCTGAAATTACCAGAATAAATTAAGGAAAATCATATACTAATTTTCCATATATTAGGGAGAAACTCCAGTGTCTCAGTGTATAAATTTATGATAGTGTGTATCTGGAGTCTTTGACCCTGAATGGTTCATGCTATATGTCTGTACGCATATTATAAACTTTATAGACATTATAAACTTTGTCCCTGATATACGCAGACTTGTGGCGAGCACAAGTCAGAAACTTTGAAGAAAACAGCTAAGACACTTACCACTTCTATTACATCCACCACCACTATCACTCCTGCCATGCCACTAAAATGAGAGACGCCTCACAAGTATGCACCCCCGGCCAAATACCATGAGAGAAGAGGATGGAGACTGTGGGCTGGAGAGATTATATGTCACAGCTGGCTTAAGAATTTGTGGCTTGTGATTGAGATGTCTAGACTGACCTGTTTAGCCTGTTGGCACTGCAGTAAAGTAAGGAAGGAAGGAAGGAAGAAAGGAAGGAAGGAAAGTAGGTTAAAATATCAGAAAACCAAAAAATAATAAAAGTTAATAAAAAAATTAAGTTGGGGTCTGACCTAATCAGATGCAGATTATCTATTCACCAGCAGAAGGCAGTAAAGTGTGCTTCTTATTATAAATGTTAACACTATGGAAATTTGAGCACGGTTAATTAAAAAGCTACATTGCCATGCCACAGCTCCACGGTCCATGTTTCGATCCTGATCCTCGGGTTACAGTCTGCATGGAGTTTCTCATCTTCTCCCTGGGTTCTTATGGGTTTCCTCCAGGTTTACCAGTTTCCTGGATTGTCAACTCCTGATTTGCTCCTTCATGTGAATGTGTGTGGATGGGTGTCCAGATTTGGATATGTGTCCCATGCATAGTGAACTCTGTAACCACTGCGACCCTGATCACAACAAAGCAGGTACTGGAAAGGAACAAATTAATTGATGATGAAAGAAGAATATATAGGATATGTTTTGAAGATTGACACTAAACTCAAATCAGTGTTAACGAAAGGGTACCCGTGAGTCCGTGCAGATCCTGACACCTACCTGCTGCCATTACCTGAGAATGGAGTGTGTGGTCAACTCGCTGTTGCTCCTCAGGCTGCTCCAATGTTTCGGCAGCCTTTACCTCAGCCTGTCGTATGTCGTATGTCTCTGTAAATGCATTACAGTCTGATCCGAGGTTTCCGTAGCCATGAGCTTGGCCTGACATACTCGGTTTTTCATCATAGATGATGCTGCCTACTGTTACATTCATTCATTCATTCATTCATTTTCTGTACCGCTTTATCCTTATACAGTATACAGGGTCGCGGGGGCCTGGAGCCTATCCCA
>JAOTQY010181780.1:0-11408 GCA_026413445.1 Dolichallabes microphthalmus | reverse complement strand
GCACGCGCATAGAATGCTTTGTCTGCTCTCAAAATGTCAAACCACACGCTCAGAATAGTGGCAGGAATATAACGCAATATGCCTGCACGTGTGAAAAAGTCGCGCAAGTAATATCCGTCCAGTTGATCGGCTTTTTCGATCGGCGCTTTTGGGGTTTGCCGATCAAGCTGTTTTTAGCCAATATTGGCCGATCATGATCGATCGGAGCATCACTAATGACAACATAACTAAAAGGGAGAGCCAGAAGAAGAAACAGACACGAGGGCTTTCAGTGATGAAAAACCAAATTCACCGTCAACAAAGGCAAATCTGTTCACAAAAATGCTTGGCTTAAAAGTAGTGTTTTAAAATCGATGAGAAATTTTATTGGGAGCCAATGCAGTGTGGGGACAGGGGTTATGTGCTTCTAGCAATCCTAGAGGTCCCTGAGGTCACTCCCTGCGTATGATGATTATGAGGTGCGTCATCGGCATAACAATGAAAACTAATGCCATGCTTACGAATTATGTTGCCCAGAGGAAGCATGTAAAGAGAAAATTACAGATATACTGTAGTTTGTGTATGCTATTTCAATGTATATATGAACATAGATGCTGCACTACTATCTTAGAGATCCTGGAGATAAAGGGGGCAGTTTTATATCTATAGTTGGACAGCTGACAGGGGTCAAGGTCAGGTTTCTTAATTAGTGGTTTAATAACTGCTAATTTCAAAGATTTTGGAACATACCCACTGCTGAGTGAATAGTTAACTTTTTAAGTGGTTCCGTTACTGCTGGTACTATGAGAAAATGTTTCAGTATAGGAGTTAGTAGGGATGAGAGAAATTAGCACGTCATTTCATGAAACTTCATATGATTTTGAAATTAAGGTTTCTTGGAGCAATAACAGCTCAGCCCCAAAACAGTAGACCATACAAACTCTCAAAGCATGGCTGCTGAGGCCTGAAGTGAACAGTGGAAGGAAAATCGTAATGTTTTTATATTGGATTACTCATGGTATATATCAGTTATCTACAAATACTGATTGAGTTTCACAGTTTTATATTGAGGATTTTTTTTTTTTTGCATACAGTCTGATGAGTAGCAAAAAAAAAGTGTTTTGTGTGAATGACAGACAATTCTCAAAATCTCCAGCAGCTTTCTATATACCAGAGATGTAGATGCATGCACACTTCCACACAACATTAAAATGATGAAACCGTGTCATTACCAAATTGAATTACTGAGTTATCGCTCTCACCCACTCTCACTTGTGTGCGTGTGCACATGTGCCCAGGAACAGGCAAGAATCCATTTAATAAATTATCACATTATCACTTGTAATCAGCATTACTTTTTAAAAAAAAATTAATTATGTTTCTTTGAAGTGTAATTTTATTTTTTGACTGGTGTTTGATCTACACTGGGTAATAGGTAAATGAATATCAGCACTGTAAATACTGTAGGTCAGACTGCAAAGGGGATTATTACTAATGACCATAGCAATAAGAGTACAATGACACTGTTGTGTGGGTGTCTAGGTATGTATGAGTGACATGCTCTTTGTCACTATTAATACTAATATCTTAGTCTATCCATAAACATGTTCTGTTTTTTATACTCAAATACATTTAGACCTTTCTGGATTCTATATTCTCTGTATAAGTGATTTATTTTTTAATTACCTGTCTCACTCATCTTTCTTGCCTTTCTGTCTGACCTTAAACAGACAATGAGCAAATGTCCCTGTATAAAATCACATTTGTGACTTCCCCACATAGAAAAGCATATGTGCAGTAATTTATTTCTTTTGTTGGTACAGGTGATCTAGTGGTTCCTTGTTTGCCAGCTTATGGCATATGCATGATCAAAAAGCCTTTGTGTAGTTAGGCAACAGTTTCGCCCACACAATTATTAGCCTACAATATCATGAAGGACACTGTCGCAAATATGTAGAATGTTTATAAATATACAGATAACTTTAAGAAGAAAGACCCATTTAAATCTGTGTTCCTACCAGTGGCAGCATTTCTTGTTGCGCCATGAGTATATTTTAGTATTTATTTTTTCTTAATAATTGCCAACTTGATGACAACATTCATGCAGCATCTGTGTAGTTTTTATGATCCTGTGGATCTGTTTAAATGACTGACTGATAAAGCTGTACTTCCAGCACAATAATTGTTCACTGTAAACATGTATAAGGCTTATTTGGAGCAAAAGTAGGGGAAAAGCTTACATTAAGTAATTTAGACCTATGAAGTAAATCTGAAGCTGTATGATCACTTGGATAGAGAAAACCAGCAAAGCTATTACACATACTTTTTTGTAATTTATTATTTATTGTTCATAATTTTGTTTTTAAAAACAAACTTTAAGTTTTGTGTGCATGTTAAACTCCATCTCCTTTCACAACAATAGCAACAAGCACAAACACTAAACTAGCACTCCTAGAAAGTAATAGTTTATAATAACCAACTGCTGCTGCTGCTAGTTTTAACTGTATGTGTTAGAGATTATCCTGGAAATATCTTACATGCCCCGTAGCAAAGGCTTCAGGCACCATTACCTTGTCATTTTGTGACAAATTTTGATATTGTTGCGATTAGATAGCTGTTTATTGATGGTGACTGCTGATAGAAGTAGGAAGATATGTTCTGAAATGTATAGAGCTATAGTTTTGCTCAGATCCAGTCAAATGCTGCTTCATAGTGCAGATTGACAACAACCCAAAAGCAGCCCATGGGAAAGAATTGGAATGTTTGAAAGTGAACACAAGGCAAACAAGTGGTAACTGAAGGCAGATGCAGTAAAGCTCTCATAAAGCTTCTGAAGAGAGAAAACCCGTGTTCATGGATGGTGTACAAAGGCAAAATATGAAAATAGTCCATGGCCAAATATTGTGCATGCGTGTGTGTTCCTGACTGTATATGTGATAATAAGTTGAGTTTCCTTTTGTAGTACTGAAGAAGATCGCTTCAGTGTGTCTATTCAGCCAGCAGTGGGAGAACTACTACTACCTGTCACCATGTCCGAGCAGGACTTTAACAAAGAGCAAGGTAACACACAGACGCGGTACAATGAGTTCCATATTATTCTCAGTAAAAATGCTAACTAAGATGATCCGTCATTGACTGTACAAATTTATGTATATATAATTTATGTCTTCTTGTTGTTCATATCAAATGAGCAACTAAATAAATAAAGAGATTTTATTGTTACTGTAGTGATGCAACAAGATTTGTTTGGTAGCTCTCAGAGACCAGCAGCATTTATATAAGTATGACTAAACAAAGGATAATTACACAAAAATACAAATATAGTAATATATAAAATGTCCACTTCGATTTTTGTGAAAACAGGTATATTGGCAGGATAAGGAAGAAGATATAAGAGATAAGGAAGTATTGCACAAATTAAAATAATAATAGTAATAATAATACAGTCCTGGATGTAAAGTGTTTGGTGCATTAGCAGCAACTTGAGGAAGATGGGGGGAAAGAAAGAGAGAGGGGGTGGGCAAACCGCTTTGTCTGTACACTGGTCAGTCATATCATTAAAAACACCTGTCTAATATAGTGTCTAGTATAGTCTAATTATGCCGCCTTTCCAGCTTTGACCCATTGAGGGATATAGTGCACAAGACCTAATGTATGTTTTAATTTTTCAAAACATCCCTCAAGTGCTCAATCAGATTAAAATCTGGGGAATTTGCCAACAGGCCAAGTCAACACCAAACTAATTTTTTGTTATGTTCCTCAAACCATTTCTGAACTATATATAATGGGATTCATTATCTGGCTTAAGAAGCCACTTTCATTAGGGAATACTGTTACCATGAAGAGGAGTGCTTAGTCTACAACAAGGTTAGGTAGGTGATGCATGTCAAAGTAACATGCATGTGAATGCCAGGACCGAAGGTTTCCAAGCAAAACATTTGACCCAGAGTATTTTAATGTCTCTAACTTCTTCTCAGTTCGTCCTGGTATGTGCTGCATGCATCCAGGCATGATCCAGTCTTTGCTCCCTATGTGCATCAGTGAGACTTTGCCGCCCATGACCCTTGGTCAGGAGATCAGGGGTAGCTAAGTTGCTATTGTTGGGGCCCTTAACCCACAACTGATCATACTGTATCATACTAAGTCTCACTGGATAAGGGCATCTGCCAAGTGCCTAAATGTAAATGTAACCCTGTCGCTTATTCACCGGATTTCCTTCCTTGGACCACGTCTGCAGACCAGGAACATTCCACAAGAGTTGCAGTTTTGGAGTTGCTCTGACCATGACGCCTAGCCATCACAATTTGGTCTTGAGTAACTCAAACGCTTGCATTTTCTAATTTTTTTTCTGCTTCTACATCAATTTCAGGGACAAAATGTTCACTTCCTGCCCAATATATCCCAAGCACTTAAAGATAATCAACGTATATTTACTTCACCGGAGCAAGCTCATCCCCAATCAGCCCCAAAACACCTTGATCAGTGACAAGTTCATGAACGTAGCTAACATGGGTGTGGCGCCATAAATTATATGCACAGGTACTGAAATTAACTTTTGCTGGCCTGTCAGTGTTTATAATGTTATGGCTGATCCCTGTTTCTATGTACAGTATAGGTTAAGGTCTCCTCAGAGTTGATATGCATGGAGATGAGTGAGTTCAGTGAGTTTGTCAAATCTGGTACTACAGTGAATATTATTTTACTAGTGGAGTATTATAATAAAGAGAATATTACTAATAGAGTCTTGTTTATAAAGAATTTTTAATGACCTGTGCAGGGTTATTAAGAGTGTGTTAGGAGTTTAGTGAATCATTTTATGTTTAGTAAATTAGTTTAATAATAGATTTGATAGTTCTTTAATTATAAAGTAGTAAAATCAAGTGATTTAAAATACAAATACTATGTAAAATATATGGCTGGATGAAATACTAATCAAATTCAGAATTTGGCAATAATAAGTGGTGTATTAAAATATTAATTCACAATATTTCTTGTAATTGATAATTTTAATGCCACTATATCCAACTTTTTGAGAAAGTTTTTTTTTTTAATCATTCTTACAGGAAAACTGCAGGGGATGAATGAAAGCTCAGCCATAATCAACTTGTCATCCAAAAACACCTTGATCAGTGACAAGGTCATGAACGTAGCTAACATGGGTGTGGTGCCATCTGGAGAAAATTATATGCACAGGTACTGAAATTAACCCTTTTTACGTGATGTGTTTGTAAGGATTCTTGCACCAGTTCTTAACTCCTAGCTGCGAAAAGGAAAAACATTTTTACAATGTCTTCTGTTCATTTGGGCTATAATTTAGCTTATGGTTTTCATGATATTTCCCATGTGAGTTCAGTGAGAATCACCATTGGAACTAATGACACTTTTTTGTTTTGTAGACATTGTACTGTCATTTTGTAGAATCCATTGTAACCCCTTCATCTGAAGCCTTTACTCTGCTTTAAGGCAACTTAGAAATTTCTAGTCCCCATCTCTTCATATCTCTCTCTCTCTCTCTCTCTCTCTCTCTCTCTCTCTCTCTGGCTTAATCAGGTGACTTATTTAGTATAGTTAACCGGTAATGAGTGAGTGTCAGCCAATTGTAATGCTGTCACACAAATGATGCGTCTGTTTGTGGACAGTCTGGCTGTGTTAGTTAGGGCTGGGTATTATTAAAATATGCTCTATCAATTCCTTGATTTCAAATCGGGTTCCTGAACTATTTTCAGTACTTGTTTTGTAAGATCTATTTTAACAAAAAAAAAAAAAAAAAGAAGAAAAAAAAAAGTATATTATAATACAGTACATATCTTTAGTATTTCACTTTAGTATAAAAGTATTTGTTTTAAGCCCCTTGGCACCTTTAAAGTAATTTCATATTGTATATATATATTTTATAAAGGCTGATTTAACTCTGTTTCTATATCGTGGCATTTTTCCACTCATACTTTTACAAGAAACATTAAACCCTTTTGCCACAACTCAAAATTGGCTGTTAACAGGTCTGTGCAAGTTCATACTGTACTTCTAAGAACTAGCTCAAACATGTTAAAATATTTTTTTTTTATTTTTCACCTTTGTAGTTCACAATATTAACCTTCAAACTCTGTTTATAGTCCCAGTGTTCAGTACAATGACAATGTTAGCAATAACAAAAATCTAATTAACAAAGTTTTGACACTCACACGACTGCATGTTAGACACTCGATCACTTTTTGTATCAAACTGAAGCGTTTAGTTCACCATTTACTGAATTTAATTAGCGCAATCTACAATGAAGGGCGTTCTTTCAGCACATTCATGCACAGTATCGTCTGTTAATAAATAAAATGTATAAAAAGTAGAGCCGGAAAAACATCTTCCTGATTGAGTCACAGTTGAGGTTCCAGCAAAAATCCAGTAAACATTTCAATAAAACAGTATCAAATATTAAGAAACAAAAAACAGTAGTGACACAATGGTGTTTGAATATGTCTCGGAAATATGTTATTTTTAGCTGTTAGTTCAGTTCCTGTGTGTATCAGTAGAGGGCAGTGTTGTTTGTGTTAAACGGTCATTATCACTACACTGGGAAAAGTGTAGGGTGACCTTGGAAATTGTGATCAGTCAACAAGTAATTCAGAATTATCTACTCCACTCCCATAAATTTTTCAAGTGTATACTTTGGAAAAAGTACTGTTAAATGAAATAACACATCGTCAATGGCATTGCTTTTTAAACATTCGTAATAATGCTTAAAGCTATTTATCCTCAAAAAAAAGTGTCTTGTTTAAAATTACTTATTTTTATTACCTGTGCTAAACAGAAAACGAATAGTCACTCAAAAGAAGCATAACACATTTTCCTCTTGTTCAGAACCAGACTTGTGCATTGATAATTTTTGGTTAAAATGGATGTATTGGGGTAATAAGCTTGTAGAGTCCATTTACCTCAGAAATTAGCAAGCATTAGTTTTACAGATGCAGCAATCTGTTTTACAGTTTATATTTTAATTTTAATGTTTTATTAATCCCAGAATGGAGTATTGGGTTACATTCAGTCTTTAGTATTCTCATGTTAGTTTTATGTATCCATTAATGACTTATTTTAATGACTAATTTCTCATTAATATGCATGGAAGATATTTTTCTCCTGTTAAATGCCCTTGTAGCTACTCTAGCATTATTCTTCTGTGACATCAGCACAGCAAACAGCAAAATAAGTGCCAGAACCACTAAACACACGACACATCTTTGAATAGAAACAATTAAATCTGTTTTAAGGTTTAATTACCTTATAATAAAATGTCATAAGATTACACACTATTGCCACATCACATGTTACCCCTTGTATTTCAACTTGTGTGTGTGTGTAGCACTTTTCAGATGTAAAGTTAAATCTTGAGATGAAAGTGACAGGAAGAAAAAGAAATGTAAGAGGGATGAGATTTAGAAGGAAATCTATCCTCTTCTAGGTGATGGATAGTATGCAAATCATTGCAGTATGCAGTTGTGGTTCATTAAAAGAAAATAGTATGAATGTGTAGAAAAGATGGCCTACATGAGTACATTATGAATAAGAGCCAAGGGCAGTCTTTATGATTACATCAGCAGTTCTGAGAAGGTACAATTCTTCTTATTAATCCTTGGACATTCTCAAAAGCATTCAAGCAAAAGTAGAGCATCAGTATCAGCCTGTCCTTTCACTTGGATAGAACACGCATGGGTGTTGACCCTCAACTTTGGTTGAAGTTTGGGGAGAAGTGAAATGATGCAAGGTGATCAGTCAGGCCTGGTGTGTCATGGCCATACATTCTCACAAGTGTAGCTTTTCTAAGTGTTTGTGAGTGTGGTATTTGTATGGCCTTGGGCAGCTGGTTAGCAATTGTGACTGCCCCTGAAGGCAAGATTGTGTGATGCTGTCACAGCTAAATAGGGATTTTTTTTGGTTTATGTGTCTGTTGGGTTAGGAAGAGGAGGGGGGGGCGGGAGTAGGAGAGTGGAAATGGGGTGGGGTGGTTCATTGTCTTGGGCAATGGGAGGTGTGTGACTGAAAAAAGGGGACCTGTGCATGTACTAAACACTTCATTGTTGTGATATGGTCTCAAAGCGAAAGCAGATGGCGTGTGTGTGTGTGTGTGTGTGTGTGTGTGTGTGTGTGTCGGGGGGGCTCTCTCTCTCACTGCACTACAAAATCAACCTCAGATATACACACATACGTGCTCTTTGTGTCGCACAAACCCCTCCCCCTTGAGATGCTCTCTGACCCCAGTGTCTGTACAGGGCAGGTGGGTGGGCATGTGGGAGAGAACGATTGACAGACGGCCTCTCTCAGCTCCTAATAGCTTTTTAATCAGCTGGCATAATAGACTAGCTGCGCCTCCTCCTGAGCGAACACGTTCAGTTTGTTTTCTACTTAGCAAATTCTTTTTTTGTCTGTGCTCGAATTATTTTACAAAGCTTCCTAATAGCTTTGTTGATATACTGCCTAATATCCATGAATCCAGTGGCTCAGTTAGAATGAAGAAAAAAACTGCATGTGCACACCTAAATTAGAATAAACAAATTATTTGGCTGAATTGACATTGCCCATATTTATAATTTAAATGAAAAAAAAATCTGAGTCCACTGTAGCTCTGATTTCATATAAAGCCGTATTACTTTACATAACCTGAATTCTGAGAGGCATGATCATATTAAGTGGTGTTCTGTTTATGGTATCACTCAAAAGGGTATTCTTTTCACATGTAATGTTTGATTTAAAGTGCGTGTAAATGTGTCATAATTGTGCCAAATTCAAATTTTCTGCCTGTAAGTCATGTCTTAGTGGTCTTCACTAGTCACTCAGTAATGGGATTTTTTTTTTAATAGGCATTATATCTTATAAAACTGTAGTGTGGTGGCCACTTTTTTAAAATAAGGTAGCTTTGTCATCTGAGGAGTATCAATAAACAATACATTGTTTTATATTTCTAAATGTCCATCAGACATAAGTAAGAAGAAAACGGACCTAACAAGCTGGTTGTCTTTGCATGATTTCTTGTTATAAAATAAATAACTATGGGTTTGAGATCAAAAGAAACATGAGAAGGCACTGGTTTTCCTCTTTACTTACTTGATTTGTACATTTAGACTTGTTAAACAGCAGTTAATATTGATAATTGTGGTCCACTAAAAACAAGTATTTACAAGTACTTACACATTTAGACTTTTCAGAAGAGCTGTCTGTGTGCATATAACATTCAAGGTGATCTCTGCAAAACGTGCAACATAAAGTATTATGTTGGTTCACGTAAATGAATATTCATAGTTTTTTTAGTTTTTGCCTGAATTCCAATACTGTGTTTTTTTTTATTTGTTTTTTTTTATTTTATTATTTTTTTTATATTCATTCATGTCCAAAAGTCAGGAGCCAGGAGTAAAATTCCATGTGCATAATTTTGTATTTATTATTTGCAACATATGCTACTCACGCTTATGCGCTCCAAGTTCTCTAAATGTGTCGTTTTTTTTTGTTTGTTGTTGTTTTTTAAGCAAACAGTGATTCACTTTTAAGATCATATAAATGTGTTGGGTGCAGAATAGTGCTCACCCTGGAACTGTAGTTTGCTGTTTAAAAAAAAAAAAAATCCTACTGCAATATGTTAGTTAATTTGATCAGAGGTGCTATCCCCAAGGTATAAAAGAGGATTAGAGCCATCAGAAACAATTTGAGTTCTGACTTTTTTTTTCTTTTCTTTTTTCTCCTTAATCAGAATTCTGACTTTTTTTTTTCTCAAAATTCTCACTCAA
Organism: Dolichallabes microphthalmus; assembly: GCA_026413445.1. Classification (NCBI taxonomy): domain Eukaryota; kingdom Metazoa; phylum Chordata; class Actinopteri; order Siluriformes; family Clariidae; genus Dolichallabes; species Dolichallabes microphthalmus. Next base: position 1,662 of record JAOTQY010181780.1, on the reverse strand, counting down.
TCTCAGATAAAACCTTATCAGAAAAAGTTAAATCACCAAACTACCAACCAAATATATTATCTATGGTTACTCTCATCCTCTTATTTAACAAGGGGGTAACAACATGGATGCATAATAAACAGCATTATAAGACAACCGCTCTCAAACTTGGCTTAAACTGTGTTGTATAATTTTCTACAAAATTGGATTTTAATGTGTGGTTTTTTTTTTTTTTTTTTGGTGTAGGTTTGCAGCCAAATTGGTGAGCTCGGGCTCCCTGGTATTTGTGTTTGTGATGCAGAAAGATGCCAGCGCTCAACTTACTGTCAACACAGAAAAGACAGTCATCGGCTCCATGCTGCTGCACGAGCTCCAGATAGCACTTGGGGCCCCCTAAAATTACACCTTTTATCACACACCCCAACAAAAACCTGCATCAAATATGCCAGCTGACCATTTTGTATTCCTCCTGTGAGTCGAAGAGAGAGAGAGAGAGAGAGAGAGAGAGAGAGAACACCTTTTGTCTCTTCCAGTTACTATAAATAGCAAACCAAACATATAGTTTCCCTCTGTTTTTCTGAAATTATTTTTGGACCAGCAATCTAAGGCGAATTTATTGTAAACTGACTTTTTTGTTTTGTCCAGATCTGTACTCTTATAATCAGACAAAACACAAAATGCTTCCAGATACATTTTTTTAAATGTATGATCATTTAAATGTTGATTGACAAAAGATAAGAAGACTTCCATTCAAAATCCAGATCATGACCTATATAGTTCATGACTTTTATTTGAAAATTGTAGCACTGGTTTAATAAAAGGAGATTGCGTTACTCTAATTAGGTCTTTCTTGCATAGAAAACTTGCATGAAGAAATATTTCAGCAGGGGTTTCTCTAATTGCCATATCTACTGCATATGTGCACTTACCACAGACAATATTTTCTCTGTATTGAGAAGCTTTTCACTTTTATGAAAAATAAATGAAAACCTGTTTATGATGCACTCAAAGTAGAAATATCTAATCATTAGGTACATTCTTTTATTTGTGAAAGTTGCATTCATGCATTCTTAAATCAAAGGTTTTTTTTTTTTTTTAATGCTTAAAAGCTGTATTGTTTTCTGAAATGTGACAACGGAAGGACTACTGTGTGGTTACAGTAGCAGTGTAGCTGTGTGGATCTGTTAAAGAGAAATGTCAACAACTGCCCTTAGACCACCATTAGTGTCTTACTATTATAATGTGTAAACAGGTTAGCATTTTATTTTACTCAGCACAGAGAAACATTAAAATTTAGTAGTAAATACACCTACACTACAGATAAATGGAGATTGGAGGACTTTATGCTCCTTTATTGCATGCTGTTCTTTATTCAAGATTAGAGACCCGTCTTCCAGGCTATAGCTATAACTCTCATATATACATGCACTTTGGGCCATCATTGAAAAGGTTGTCCTGTTGTCATTTTTATGAGAACGTGAGTGCATCTCTCTCCATCGTGCTTAAGTGTAGGTTATAAGGATGCCACAGAGCCATTAGAATGTGGACACACACACACACACACAATTATTAATCTTGAATGCAAGGTTTGTGGGTTTTGACCCACTTTCCCAGCTCCAGCGACATGCTCCGTGCTCTCCATGACCCGGGCGCTGTGTTAGTTGAAAAAAGAATGCTGCATTT
>JAOTQY010181687.1:0-11421 GCA_026413445.1 Dolichallabes microphthalmus | reverse complement strand
ATTAGATTTGCAAAATCTAAACAAAATCCAACGTTTATCCAACACTGACACCTGACGTTGATTCAACGCTGACTCAATGTTAAAATGCCAGCTGGGAAGACATTACAGTGTGCAGATTGTTTGAGTGAATTTATTAGTGAATAATCTTTTTTTCATGCCTAGATATTGGAGCCTTATTTAATTTCTTCAGCAGTTTGTGTAAAAATGTTTTATATCCATATAAATTTTTTACTAGCACTCAAGTGAAAGTGAGAATAAAACGGACTTATCCAGGTCAAAGTCCGGCCTTTTCTCAAGCAGAACTGCCTCAGCCCTGGAATATGAGAAGCCAGTGGTCTGAAAGGCGAGCAGTCCTTCAACTGGTTCACACGCCACAACGTTGTTTCGTGAGCACTTGATCCATTTGGCTTATGTTCCGGCGCAAGAACCTGAGATTTCAGCACAAGTGCCGTTTTTGTTAAAGGAATATTTTCCCTCTTTTTCTTTCAAACGTAGGCAATCAGCCGAGACATGTCCGGTGTCTGAAATTCAGCACTTTAGTTTTTCAAAGGCTAATGTTGCTAAAATATAAGGAGAGGACATAGTTACCACTTCAACATAGTGCAGTGTGTGTTTGTGTGAAATCCCATTCCAAAGCTTTGAGCATTAATATAGAGTTCATCACTCAGCAGCGCTATTCTGTGACTTTGTGTGATTTAGTGCTTTGTGCGTTTGTGCAAAGATAAAACAATTACATGTATGAAAATTATCATAAGCTCCTTTTAGACATGCCTTCCTGTCCTTAAATCTGATGGCAAGTTTACCTACCAGCTTTATGTCCGAATGAGAATAGCCACTTTTATATAGAAGTGAAACTCAACCCAATAAGACAAAAATCTTATTGGGTTGAGTTTTACGGATTTGCTTCACCATGGCATATGTACAGTCATCACAAAAATTGTTGGCACCCCTGAAAGTATTTCTCACAGATAACTATTGCATTAACACGTGTTTTGCTATATACATGTTTATTCTCATTGTGTGTTTTGGAACAATACAAAAAAAGGGAGGGGGAAAAAAAGCTAATTTGACATAATGTGGCACAAAAATTATTGCCACCCTTAACTTAATATTTGGAAAAAAAAAACAACTGAAATCAGTCGCTTCCTATAACCATGAATAAGCTTCTTACACCTCTTACCCGGAATTTTGGACCACTCTTTTGGTCTTGGAGCAATCTGCTCCAAGCGCCTTTTCCCAACAGCAATTTTAAGATCTCTCCACAGATGTTCAATGGGATTTAGATCTGGACTTCAGAACTCTCCAGCGCATTGTTGCCATCCATTTATGTGCGACCCAAAATCCTTTAGTAATTCTCAGATTTCATGATGCCTTGCAGACAGTCAAGGCACCAAGTGCCAGTGGCAGCAAAACAACCCCAAAACATCTTTGAACATCCATCATATTTGACTCTAGATACTGTGTTCTTCTCTTTGTAGGCCTCATTCCATTTTTGGTAAACAATAGAATGATGTGCTTTACCAAAAAGCTCTATCTTGGTCTCATCTGTACACAAGACATTTTCCCAGAAGGATTTTGGCTTACTCCAGTACATTTTGGCAAACTGTAGTCTTGCTTTTTTATGTGTGTCAGCAGTGGGGTCCTCCTGGGTCTCCTGCCACAGCATTTAATTTCATTTAAATGTCGACGGATAGTTCGCGCTGACACATGCTCCCTGAGCCTGCAGGACAGCTTGAATTTCTTTGGAACTTGTTTGGAGCTGCTTATCCACCATCCGGACTATCCTGCGTTGCAGCCTTTCATCAATGTTTCTCTTATATCCGCGCCCAGGGAGATTAGCTACACTGCCATGGGTTGCAAACTTATTGATAATGTTGCACACTGTGGACAAAGGCAAATCTAGATTTCTGAATATGGACTTGTAACCTTGAGATTGTTGATATTTTTCCATAATTTTGGTTCTTAAGTCCTCGCACAGTTCTCTTTTCCTCTTTCTGTTGTCCATGCTTTGTGTGGCACACACAGACAGAATGCAAAGACTAAGTGAACTTCTCTCCTTTTTATCTGCTTTTAGGTGTGATTTTTATATTGCCCATACCTGTTACTCGCCCCAGGTGAGTTTAAAGGAGCATCTCACATACTTGAAACAATCTTATTTATCCACAATTTTGAAAGGGTGCCAATAATTTTGTCCATCCCATTTTTTTGTGTGACATTGTCAAATTTGCTTTTTTCCCCTCCCTTTTTTAGTTTTGTTCCAATACACACAAAGGGAATAAACATGTGTATAGCAAAACGTGTTAATGCAATACTTTTCTGTGAGAAATACTTGATTTTGGCCATGACTGTAAAGGATTGTGACATACTGATGTATGATGTTATGACATATAGTGGTCCTACCAATTACAACTGCCTAAAAGTAACACTATAACAAACTGCAACACAATGCAAGTTTTATTGTCTACTCAAGGTTATTGAAGGGATTTCAGGATGAAAACTGCCAAGGTGGGATTTTGTCTGTGATCAGGCAACCCGGCCTTGACAAATCCCAGACATTGTTTAGAAGCTGCCAGTATGACTGCAACAATGGATGTATTTGAATTTCTTTTGAGCAAAAACAAATGCAGAAATGTCTCTCACCATAGTCATAGTTGTTGTACTTCTGAATTTAATCTGTGGGGAACGTTGACGCAAATGTAATCTATATCTGAATGATGGTCATCGGTTTTACAGATTGGTAAAGTCGAAAATGTACCTCAAAATTTTATTAAAGATTTTAAATAAAATTTATAAAATTAAGGGCAAAGATTACTGTAAATATAAATAAAAGGTATATCGGTTTCTGATATTAAATTATAGAAAATATGGAACTGATTACATCAATAATAATAAAAAAAAAACTAGGGAGACAGCCCTATGGTAAGTAATGGCTATATGACTTGCTGATGTAACAGTAGATCAGTGGTTAAGACTTTATGACCTTTTGGACTTTTGATCAAAAGGTTGTAACCCTCAACTGAACAGTTGTATAAATGAGATGAAAGTAAGTTCTTATGGATAAGGGTGGCCATAAAATGCCATAAGTTTTTTTTTTTTTTTAAAGCTGTATAACACTCGGCAAATCAATAAATATAGACAAAAAAGTCATAAAGTCATAGTTTGGTGTCTGGTGAGACTCGGGTAGGAGATGTTATCTGTGGTTTGAATAATGATGTTTGCATTTAATGCAAAATTTCTATATACAGAAGTTTCTACTGAGAACGCATCTTTTTAGAGGGCTTTCCATTGCTTAGCTAGAAGTGGTGTTGTTGCTGCAGTTTTAACTGATTCATTATACTTGGGACAATTTAACATTTTTGGCAACCTTTTTCCTTTAATGATGTTATAGTGATTATTTAGATTAGATATAAGGCTATTTTAAGTAAATGACTGTTTGGATGTTTTTAGGACATGTGCTTTTCCTTAGATAAGATGTCCATAAAGAAATGTATCCCATCCTTTTTTTCCTTACTTTTTTTTTTTACTTACTTTTATTTTGTAATATTTTAAAGTGTTTGTGTAGGACAGTTATTTTTAGGTTTAGAAAGATAGGTCTGTTGGTGTTGAGAGAAACTTCAATCAGATAACAGTTAAAAGCTTACATTAAACAGTGGGTGGAGGTGATTTCCCCCCCCCCCCTTGCTTCCCACTTCCTGATGAGGTTTAAGTGGAGTTTGATTTACAGAGCTGTTTGATTCGCTGGTTGCTGTTGGGGGCTTGTAGTTACTGTAAATGCACCAGAGTTTCGAAATGCAGTGCATTTACTTGAATATTGTTAGTTTTTAGCTTAACTCTGACCAGAAACGAAGCATTTGAAGATAAGCAAAAGATAAATATTTAGATTAGAAGTGGGATTGAGGAATGGATATGGTTTCCTGTATGCATGGTGAACATTACTCAGGGTGAGACTCGCACTCAGGGTTACAAGCCGATGGACATTGTTTAAAAAGTGTCACGTTGCACATTTTCCTTTTTCCTTGGCAAAATCACAAGAGAGACTGTTGTATGTAATATAGTTTCAATATTGTCCTTTATTGCTTCATTAAAGGTATAAACTACAATGTGTCGTGCAAATCAGATACCTCTGAATATGGATACATAGTGCTCACTTAGGTGTCTTCGTTCCTGGCAATCACAGGAATGTATCCACTAAGGGGCCAGAGCTGCACGAGCCAAAGTAAAATTTACAGAAAAGGCAAAACTGAAAAAAATAGTCTTGAACCCAAAGACAACGGCGGGTTTTAAAATACAGTGGAGGGGGAAAAAAGAACATTTGCGTCATCAATAATAAATCACTTAAGTTCCTACTGAAATCATTTCTGTGTAGCTGTGTATGTCTTTACAGAGAATCCATTAGGAGTAGGAAGACCATGCAGTGTGTGATTCTTTGTTAATGGTTGATTTAATAATTTTAAGTTTGGGGATAACTGGTGTAAAACCTTACAATTTATATTCTCACATGCTACCCTACTCGGAGTGAAAAGACTATTGGACAATAAACTCATCATGTTATGGTGTGTGAGAAGTAAACATGAAATAATCATTTAGAGGCTTAGGTGATCTTTATGGACTTTTTTTTGTACTATGCTGGCAGTAAACCTGTTTTTACCTAATGTTGGTCACCATATAAAATAATCAATAAATGAATGTTTCATGATGACATTCACAATAAATGTTGATATTGCTTTGTAAACTGTTAGAATATTATTATTATTACAATACCTAGATGCTGGTTCAATTTGTATTGCAATGTTGTAAATATCATGATTTTATAAATGTACTTTGTATAAAAATTCCAAACAAACTCAAAACAATTGCTTGAACTACACTGGATGCTGTGCTGCCTCCTGATGTGTTTATAGTTTAGAGTGCACCATCTGTAGGGTTATAGAGGAACTTCAATGTTTCATCATTTCAAATGTATACACATAAATAAATAAAAAAATATTTTAACAAACCACTATTGGAGTCAGTGTGGGGATACATGAATTGCCACACAAAAGAAATGCTATACATAGCTTCATCTAATTTATTTCCCCGTCTCTAGTATTTATGCACAGCATGAAACCAAAGTAAATAGATGTAGCAAGTATCAGTTACACTCCAATATGTTTTTTCTTTGATATGTACTCTGCCAATAGACTAATAAGATGAAAAGAAGAAAGCTTTTGTCATGTTTTGACTACGCCCTTGGTATAAAAATAATTTTATGTGTTTGCATTAAGTTAAATTAAATTAAACAGATTTGAGAGCACGCGTCTTATAAGCAAGTAAGAATAAAGTAAAAATCAAGTTTGCAAGTGAGAAAATGTGGACTGAAAAAGAACTACTAGTTGCTGTGTTATTATTTTTGTTTTTGAATCAAATACTGCTTGCAAGTGAAAAACCTTTGCTTGTGATCCAGAAGCCTTTGTTTGCAAATTACATTGAATGTACTATGTGTTCTCTCATGGATGAGAGATTAGTTTCATGGAATGCATTGGACAAGTTTTTAGAGGTGAGAAATGGATTGCGTTCTAGCGATCATTATGCAAATCCTGGGCGCCTGTGAGCTCACGGAAGTGAAATAAACGAATAGAAAAATGAATAAAATTATATTTTATTTTCAGTTCAAATTTTTTCACTTGCAGGAATTTCTAATTGCAATGTAGGATGTGTATTCTCAAATCTGTTTCATGTGCTTGCTTTAAAAATTCACTTCATAAAATGCAGCTAGCTTTTTCTTTCTTTCTCAGGTGTGAGGTGAAAGAGGGTGCAGAAAGGTCATAAGTACAAGTTACATTACACCTATTCCACACATGCCAGGATGTAGCAGAGCAAAAGGCTGAGCGATGAGAGGAAATATAAATAGACAACGGGAATTTCCACTGCGTTGTAAACACCAAGGCCTTTAGTGACCTTCAAATTTCTCACTCCGCTTCTATTTCACTGGACAGTGATCGGGTGCTAATAAAATAAAAATTTTCCTGGAAAATTGATTAGATGTATGTCAGAAAAGGATGTTCGAGTTTTCTGCAGTTTTTTCAGAGTATTTGTAGCTCAATCAATCACAAAGATCACAAGTAGCTATTACTAAGCAAGATCAGTTGCTATAAAAGTGGGATGGCATCCTTTTTCTTTGTTCACCAGCTTTATTATAGACAACACTTACGTCCTATTAAAATACACATTTTCTTTTTGAGGAATCAAATTAGTTGAAAGGCTCGTTGCACAAACATTTTTGCATTCTTCTTGAAACAAAGAAGAGAAACAAGAGAATATTTTATTCATTCTCTAATAAAATAATTGAAAAATATATTTATTCAACAAGCATATCTGAAACGATATACTCCATAGTGTAAAGGTCCAATGAACTGCAATGAGTTTATTTTATTGCTGCTGACTTTTTGCTGCACCAGCTGGTCCATGCCTTTGGACAGCAGTCAGTTTGAAGTTGTGTATAAAATAGAGAGGCGAGTTTTTGGTGTCCTATTTGAGAGGTGTGTCCTGTTGCATTCCATAAATAGCAGCACGCTAACAGAGACCCCCCCCCGTGTTTTTTCGTCTGACCCCTGCGGTTTATTTTCCTCTCCATGCTATACACAGCCTAAAATAAAACATGTTGCCATGTCACCCAGTCATATACCATCTCTTGCATGCTGAGTCATCTGGTGTAATGTCCTACGTGCAAAAAATAAAAATTCTGAATCTTCATGCGTGTTCAGGTCGTCTGCTCTCAGTGTTTTGTGCTCTGGACAGGAAAATTTGTTGACCCTGGGTTGATTTCACTTCTGCAGCTCTTCACTTCTTTCTTCCTGTTCAGTGGGTTGCTGTGACTTTAAATCAGTAATTTTTTTTGTCTGGGTCCTTTGATCTGATGTGGTTTTCCTTTCATAGTAATTTTTTCCCCTGTTTGGATCATTATCAATCACGCTTAATAAAGACACTTAATTTCTTGTTTCGTGTTTTGTGACCTTGCAAGTTACCAAAATATGAATACATTAGTGGGTGGAGATGAGCACTGGACAATACGATATTAATATTTTTTAATAAAGTGCCTCACTTAATGTGTCAATCCTCATCTTCCTTATTTTTACTTCTTTTCTGCTACATCACTGTGACGAAGTCTTGAGCCACCTCTCATTTCTTCAAATTAAATTAAATAACTACTATACATTAACTTAAAGAAATGGGATAATTTGCAGCTACGGGCTGCAAAGTGCCAAAAGATACAATTTAAAAATCTGTTGTTAATGTAATGTCATGCCTTTAGTTAGATGTTTTGATGCCTGAAGGACTTACGTAACAAGCAAATAACATTGATTGATTGAACTGGTCAGCTACAGGTACTGGACAGAAAATGAGAGACAAATAATTGACAGAAATGAGAGAGAAAATGTCCTTCAGGAAACATTGAGAACTTTTCCTCAAGACTACATTAAAATACAAGAAAGTCTGGCTCTTTGAAAGCAAAATTAAGAAATGAGGAGTGTTGCAAGGCTTTTGCACAGTACTGTGTGTATCATAATGTATGTTTTAAAATTTCTAAAGTTTTTGACTTGTAACAGTTGACATAATTTTTGTAATTAAATGGCACAATTCAAATAATTGCCTAAAATTTTATAATTATCTGTTGCAACTATAAAGAAAAGGAAATTTTGAGACTGTTCATTGAGACTGAGGAAAATGTGTCTTGGTGGCTTACTGGTTAGCACTGCTGCCATACACCTTGATTCCCACCTCTGTCTGCATATAGTTTGCATGTTCTCCCTGTGCTTGGTGGGTTTCCTCTGGGTATACCGGTTTCCTCCCACAATACAAAGACATGCACATTAGGCTGATTGGTGGTCCCCCATAGTGTGTGTATGTGTGTGAGCCAGCCTTGAGCCCTAATTCTACTCGGAAAGGGTTCAGGCCCCCGAGACCCTGTATACAGGATAAAGCGGTATAGATGATGAGATGACAATGATTTCACTGTCAGCGTTTCTTGGTATACATGATAGAGATCAATTCAATTTGTTGTTTTTCCTAGTGCAGAATCGATTTTTAGACATGGTCCACAAACTTTTTTTTTAAACTCCATAAATCCCACTTTATCCATTCCAAATCCAGGTTTGACATGTGTTTGAAGTCATTGTTTTTTGAAAAACTAAATTTAGTCTGCATGATCTTACCACCACCATCATGCTTAACAGTTTTTACAATGTTCTAGGTGAATGTCTCATCTTTACTTTTAACATAACTCTGATCAAGGATTTCCTCCAGAAGACATTCGTTGTCCATACTCTGCATGGTCAACTGCAAACTTTAAGTTGAACTTGAAGGTGTTGGTTTTGAAGCAGGGGCTTCTTTCTTGGACCACAGCCTTTCAGTCCATGGTAGACAGTGACACAGCAGCTTCCAGTGCATGTCAGGCCTTTGTCCATGTTCTTCCTGTGCTGTTCTTGTCTCTGTGGTCCCTCTGTTGTTTGAACCAGTTTCCATTCAGCTGAGGGGGGCAGTTTGGGTCTTTGTGGCTACACCTCCCAATAACTTTGACTTCGATTCAGTTGCTTGGATGGATCTTGGAATTTGCAGTTTTTAAAAGGTTCCAAGAGACATTTCTAAATGGTATAAAACCTTAAAGTGAGGACTGATGGATTTCAAACTGTGATGATTTGATGAAATGGCAAGGTGTGACAACTCCACCTGTGTAAATTTGCATTCAGTGTGTTTTCACAAAAACTACAACGACCTGATGTGGTTGAAAATGTGAGGCATGACTCTTTAACATATTTGATTGATAAATAGATTTATGTTTTATAGACCAACGAATGGAGCAAAAATGATGAGCGTCTCCTGAGTGCCGTGGAACATGGAGAGGCGGAGAAGGTCACCTCGCTCCTGGCCAAGAAAGGAGCCAGTGCCACCAAACTGGATGGCGAGGGCAAGTCTGCGTAAGTACATAGAGGACCAGAGGCTTCCCTTATTGATATAAATTAGTATATATAAGTTAGATATAAGTTAGTAACGAAAATTTCTCTCCTGATAGTGTGTCTGCAAAGCTCAAATTAGTTTGTTTATTAAAGGTGAACATGGCTTGGAAAGAAAGCTCAAAACTAAAAAAAAAAAAAAACCCTGTAAGATTACCTCTACAGTATATCATAAAGCAGCACTCCATATGAACAGTATATGGAATCTTCCAGTATTTATTACATAATATCAAGAACAGCAATATAATACTACTGTGCAAGACAATAAGGCTAAAAGATGAAATAAATGTAAAAATGCACAAATTATAAAACTTTCACTAAATTTTTACTAAATGCCTTTTAGACATTTGTAGACCTTAAAAAAGCTAACACGTTCCATTTTATAATGTCATTACTTTTCTCTCAATTAAATTGCAAATCATTTTGACTTCTTTGATTTCACTTTTAATCATTTTGTCAAGTCATTAATAACAATCGGCTATGTAAATCAGTGTGTCATTGAAATCCGTGGTCTAGTCTTGACAGTGTATTCTATCAAGTTTACATCACTAATAAATTTATAACAATAAAAGACCCATGTGATTGAGAAATGAAGAAGCTGACGGCCGTTTGTGCAGAGGACAACATTTTTCAGGTCAGTGATACTGCATCTGAACTTCTTCAAGAAAGAATGAGCAACAGGAAGGACACAGTTAATAAAGCACTCCATGTCCGTAGATTTGTTAAATATACTATATAATGCATATGTATGCATGCACAAAATGTGAAGGAGGCAAGTTTAAATGTTGAATGTTAAATGAAAAATTAATTCTTCAAACTGGCTTGTTTTATCTCAGTGTTTATTTCTATACAAGAATCAAATAGACTCATATCACCTTTTTAAATACATTGTATTTTCATGAATACATATACATTTGTACAGTATGTATATTATGCTAATTATCGTGTGTTTTAAAAAACTAATATAATTAATGGTCTATTACAACTGGACATGATTTATAATTTTATAATTTCATACTTCATTGACCAGACCATTTCAAAATTAAAAGCAGCTGCTTAAGGGTTTAATTTAATTAAAACAAATATGAAAACTAGAATGGCTTATGTCCTACATATAGTTGTGTTACAGCCCGAGTCTGAGTTGAATTGATTTTTTTTTTTTTGGATGATTGTTTTAATTGATTGCCTGGTTGTAACTATGAATTGAGTCCTTGAGCAAAATCATTAACCTACTGATTTATATCTTCATCCGACCTTCATCTATAAGTCAGTTTGGATAGAAACATTAGCTAAATGGGTAAACAAAAACGACACACCGTTTTTATTATACTCATACATTTTCTTATTATGCCTATACAGTGGTGGCTGAAAGTATTAATACAACACATGTCATGCATTAAAGTTCTCCCTGTGCACAGAACAGATGATGTCACTAATTAGTTCAAGTCTATCTGGCTGAAGAGTTAATTAGAATCAGCTGGTTTAGCTCAGGAACAAATACTGTAAGTGGCAGGGCTTTTACTTTGTGTGTCCACCTCTGCTCAAAACCAGCTTAAATTAGGGAATTCTCAAGTGACTTGAGAACTTCTGTGGCAAATTTCTGTACATGATCTTTATGAAGCAAGCAAGCAGGCATAGATCCTGCCGGTTTTGAAGAATAAAAAAAACTTCATACTGAACATTGATTTTTTTATTTCATTGCATAAAAAAACAAAAAATTTGTTCTCAAATACCATTGTAAAACATTTTTGACAACGTCATTAAAAGATAAATTTTCTTTTTGTCTCAATGCTTTTGGCTGCCACTGTTTATTAAAGCCTGTAAATGTTGAATCTTGAAGTATTTATGCATTTGGGTGTGTCCCCTCTTCTTTAGTCTGCATGTTGCAGTGACACGTGGTCAGGCCGAATGTCTCGCCATCATCCTTGCCCATGGAGCTGATGTGTCTGTAGTGGACGCTTCAGGTTAGGAAACGCAATGTTTTTGTTTAGTTTTTTTTCCCCCCAGATACACAGCATTTAACTGCATTCTTGCTTGTTGGACAGTAACACTTAAAGTAAATACCGACACAGTTTAGCTGTATTGTGTACACAATTTCCTACTGCTTTCTTCCTGCTTATCTTAGTATTTCATAAGTAACTACAGTATGTGTGCTGTTATTTATAACATAGTTACAATACTGTGCAAAAATATTGAGTCTCCAGATTTTTTTTTCATATTTTGCATATTTTTAAATGTATTCTTGAGGTATACTGTAGTTCTCCAAGCTTCCTGAAGGACTCCTGGTTCTCATTTCAGTCTAGTCCTTGTACCTGACCAATTTCAGAGGAATGTTTTTGTTAAGCCACACAGTGATCTACAGTGGTGTGAAAAACTATTTGCCCCCCTCCTGATTTCTTATTCTTTTGCATGTTTGTCACACAAAATGTTT
>JAOTQY010181648.1:0-11427 GCA_026413445.1 Dolichallabes microphthalmus | reverse complement strand
TTGACAAGTGGGGCTTGAAAATTCGCCCACCCCCTTAAGTGGGGAATGACAGAAAATGTTTGAGAACCACTGGTCTAGGTGGTATGATTCAGTTATTCAGTAGTCTATGATGAAATAGTTCATGTGGTGACTATTCTGTGACTACATATTGTCCCATTGTGACTCTAGGTGATGCTGTTAGAGCCCCATGCTGCTCAGGCTGACAGGTGATTTCACATTTCTGGCAAGACAAATGAGACAAGGGGATCCCCCAAGTATACTATTCACATTTAGAAAATTGATGTACAGAATAAGCTGCGGTGGCACTGGAACAACAAACAGAAAAGCTGTTTAACAGCCTCCTACATTTAACCTGTAAAGGTTGTATACATACTTTGCTCAGAACAGGTCACAAAGAAAGTTAAAGTCAATAAATAAAAAGTAAAGAACGGGAAAGTGTGCAAGGTTGTTGATGCAGCCTCCGAATTCCCCAGATTTCAACCCGAACGAACATCAATGGGATGCACTGGACAAACAAGTCTTATCCTCGGAAGCCAGACCACACAACCCTTAACAACCTAGTGCCAGACACCACAGCACACTCCCAGACATCTTGTGTAGTCACGTCCCCAGGGGTACCCTGATCTTACCCAAATCTTACAACCACTATGTATTCACCAAACATTCCAGTCCAGGCGTTATATCGCTGGCCTGCCTATTAAACACATCTGTTTCCTATTAACCCCCATTTACTGCAGTGTATTTAAACCAGGTCATTCACCACATACAGCCACCATGGTTTGCCACTTCAGTGGGACTTTCTGAGCTTTACTTTTTCTTCATGGGCTTTTATTGATTTATTAATTTTTCTTTTTGATTCTGTTCCTGCTTTAGATTTTTTCGTTTGTTTGCCCTACATTGCTCTGTTTTCACAGGTTTGTCTGCTGATTTGTCTTTTTTCGTTGTCTTATTAACCATCATCATTCACTAACATAGTATACTGTAGCACAATAACTATAGATTGTTCATAGTGCAGAACAGAGAAATGCCCACTTTCTTTATTTCTTCTTATATTTGTGTCCACAGAGCACAGGGGCATTATCATCGCACCACATAATTAATACCTCCGGGAGACATGTGATGCTGTAGTAGAACAGCTGTTTCATAAAGGGTGTTTTATTGTTGTTGTTGGTGTTTCTGTTGGTATTATGGTGTTGTTGCATCACGCTGAGTGTTTAGAAGTAAATGACTGAAAAAATAACTTCTGACTGGCATTAATTATTTACAATGTTTGGAATAGAAGGAACGGTTATGACATATACTAACAAAAATGCTGCTATATACAGTACAGTATACTGAATTCCTTAATAATTGAACATACAGTATACTGGACCCCCAACCTTGACAAAGCCAAGTCTTTACAATTGTCATAGCATTTTTTATGGGCCCCTGGAAACTCAGGAGCTCTTGGAATCATCCTTACGTCCAGTTTGTAAATATTGCAAAAAAAAATTTTTGTGCTTGATTTAGTAAGAGAATAGAGAACTTTCCAGCTTGCTCACAGCCAAACATGCCAAAGATAGCTGAGAGGATGTGTTAACCCTTAAGTCACATCTCAGGATCCTCCCATATTTGTCCTTGGTTTGTGTTTTGAACTGTTGTGTTCCAGGAGTACTTTTACAGTATGTTGAAACAAGTCCTGAACTTCAGTTCCCATCATGCACCTCACCCAGCCTCTTTGTCACAATTGGATTCACTTGAACCTCATTCAGATTGTGTATTTAAGGTCCTGGTTCAGTTAGTTCCTGTTTTGCATCTGTTTGGTTTACTGTTGTTGTTCTCCCTGTCATTGCCACTGTTGATGTTGCCCTTTTGTCTTAGTACAGAACCCAACAGGGGTCATGGGGTAAAAATAACAAACATAACAAACCTTGCGCACAAATTAGTAAACCGAGGGCACAGATGATTAGAACCGAGCACACTGATTGGTTTACTGGTGTTGTGGTGAAGTTGGTTCCCCCATCGAGATGCATTTCTTTTAGCCCCACCCCTGTGAAAACGGCATATTCAAAGAAAGGCTCTAATGATGGGAAGTTCGAACCATTTTAGTGACTCGGTTCTTTGAATTTCGTTCATCAATATGAACTAATCTTTTTTTGAGTGATTTCGTTCATTTAGTTCTTTTGATCAGAAATAAATTAAAATGTTGCGTTTTCAATAAAAATACCCCCAATACGTCTACATACACAAATTTGACTATAGTTCCAGTTATGAAAATATTACAATGCAGCTAAGGTCATATTATAATAAAGAGAATGAGTAGCTCACCTCTTATACCTTCCAATCTGAGTCGTTCGTTCTTTTGAATCTATTGTATCGCATAGCGTCTATGGGAGTCACGTGTTAAAAGAACGAACGACTCGAGATTTGAAGACTTATTGCTGAGAATTGTTCAATACTGTCTTCTGTATATAACATATGGAGGTTTTGCGATGCTTTGCGCATGCGCACCCAATAGAAAATCAACGAATCACTCTCCGAGACGACTCGTTCCTCTGAGTCATGTTAAAGATTTGTTAAAAAAGAACGAATCGTTCATGAACGACCCTTCACTAAAAGGCTCGCACGTGAGAGATTGTGTGTGGACCACTTAGATTCTACGGATTCTACAATTGATACTGTTACTGTTTTTAATCTCTGGAATGAAAGAGATGGAGATTTTCCTCATCATAACATGTATCATCTTGTTTTTAATCACTCTATACACAACCCATGATTTATTTATGCTATTTTACATGTGGAATCATTTTCTTCGGTATTTTTCATAGAATATTTACATTTCATATTTTATAAAAAATGGACCACTACCAGTGCAGATTCCAGTTTGGGTTTATTCAGAGCAAAACCGTATGTGCCATAATAGAGACATGTCAGATACAGTAATAATAACCCTGGGGGCTCTGTATCTTTGCCATACTGTAGCTGTTGGTGACAATAGACCCAAGCCCAAGTTGTCTAGCCAATAGTCATGGTTTAGTCTTAGCCTCAGTTTTCATAGTCCTCATTAAATGTAGTTTTTTAATGATGTTTTTGCTCCACTTTAAAAAAAAAACAGTGTCCTGCCTCTCCTCCATACTGTACATGACATAATTAGCATAGGTCTCTTCACTGATGGCTTCATGATGAAGACTCTACATTTACTCGCTCTGTGCTGATTAGAGCTGCCATTGGGTTACTGCAGTGCAGAGGTTAAGATTGGTGTATGGAGGTTTGTAAATGTCACTTGCTAGACAAATGATTTAACATTTAATTTACTTAGACCCTATGAAATTATTACACTATGAATTCACTATATTCAATTTTATGATTGCATCAGATGATTGCAACAGTTTATCAGGACTGGCTGTACATCTACAGTAATTATTCATGCAATTATCTAATAAGCCTATCATGTAGCATCAGTACATGAGACTAGTACAGAAAATCATACAGACAAAGGCCTGCAGCTTCTGGTAATGTTCACATCAATCATCAGAATGGCGGAAAAATCTCAGAGATTTATACTGTGACCAGATTGTTGGTGTCAGGCAGTGTGACTTAATTACTTCTTAAATTGGAGAGTTGTACAGTAGCTTAATGGTTAAGAGGAACTAATTATCAGAAAGACAGCGGGTCACAGGTTTAAACCCCAGCACCACCAAGCTACTACTGTTGATCCCTTGAATGAGGCTTTCAACTCTCAACTGCTCATATGTATAAAGACATAAATGTACAGACATGGCCAAAAGTTTTAAAAATGATACAAATATTAATTTTCACCAAGTCTACTGCCTCAGTTTTTATGATGGTAATTACTCCAGAGTTTTATGAAGAGTGATCAAATGAATTGCAATTAATTGCATAGTCTCTCTTTGCCATGAAAATAAACAGTCAGTTCTGTGTTGTGCCAACAGTAAAGCATACAGAGACCATCAATTTGTGTGGTTTCTTCTCAGCCATGGGAGTGGGCTCCCTCACAATTATGCCTAAGAACACAGCCATGAATAAAGAATGGTACAAAAAAAGACTTCTCCCAACCATCCAAGAACTGTTTGGTGATGAGCAATGTCTTTTCCAGCATGATGGAGCATCTTGCCATAAAGCAAACATGGCTTGAGAAATAAAACTTTGAAATTTTGGGTCCATGGCCAGGAAACTCCCCAAACCAAAGAAAAACAAAACTTCTGACAAACGTCCAGCATTGATTATGCAACATGGGGCTGCCATCAGTCAGGATGTGGCCCAGAAGTTGATTGCCAGGGCGAATTGCAGAGGTATTAAAGGGTCATGACTGTAAATATACAAACTTAATGTAATTATACAAAAAAGCCTTTGACACTTCTGAAACGCTTGTAATTATTCCTCAGTATACCATAGTAACACTAAAGCAGCAGAATTTGTGAACTTGTGTCATTCTCAAAACTTCTGGCCACAGCTGTAAGTCACTCTGCATAATGGAGTGCCATAAATGTAAATGTATGACTGCTGTGCTCCTCAGATATTCCTTTAACTGGATATGAATCCAATAGAACACCTTTAGGATATGATGGTTGTAATATCTGTAGAATGAAAGTGCATGAATTTCATAATGTCAACATGGACCAGAATTCCGGCCACAACATACTGTACAGGCAAGACCAAGGTTGTGTTTTCTTTGTGGTTTATCATCATTTAAATATAAATGCACAGATTTCCTACTGACCACTATTTACTATGTACATACTATTTACTTAAAAAATAGTTTATTGGTCTGCGTTCTTTACAAAATATATCAACCGAATGTAAAGTGTGAATCACAGATGAGATCAACAGCATGCAGAGGGTTATGCACCGAAGAATTTAGCACACAGAAAACTTTAGAAATTTACGAAGAGTGAGAGAGATAGAGAGAGAGACTTTACTGAATATATTCAAATATTTTTGTGAAATAGTACAGATTTTATTTATTTATTTATTTATTTATTTATTGGAATTCTACATAGCTAAATTCTCATGTGTTGTTATTAACTGTCACTAGTCTACTAAAAGCATCAGGAATAACTAAGCTTAGGGTGACTACTGTATAAGCTGCTTTATGCTGAAGAGAAATATAACCTTCTAACCAACTTTTGTGAGACTGTTTTTTTAGCATTCGACTCCTGCACAATCAGCAAAGAAATTCTCATGAGATACCTCTATACAATCTTACAAGGTAACTAGTATATTCTCTCTCTCTCTCTCTCTCTTTCTCTCTCTTTCTCTCTCTTTCAATATTTAATCAAAACAACTTTGCACATTGCATGGAACCCAATTACTGTTGAACAGTTTTGCTATGGCTCTTGTCAAATCTCTGGTGACCTATAAGCATGGCCGGAGAAATGAGCGCACATGTCGGAAATCAGGAAACAAACCAACAACAAAATAGCTTAATATTAACCTAGCTATTTACTGAAGATATGTTAAGAGCAAAAGCGGAAATTTTACATAAATGGTACAAATGAGCTCATTATAGCTAAAAACACACCTTTCATCATAATAACACATACTGTACAATTTACTCTTATATTACTACCTATATGCATTCATGACCCCGTAACAGTTTTTTCTTTCTTTCTTTTTCCCCCCCATAGGTTGGATTACAGTCAGGACATTTGGGTACAACCGACTCAGTCAGCATAAATTTATCATCATAAATGAAGACATTATTTAGGTCACCAAAATAATGATGTGTTCAAATGTTCTTAGGGTTCGCTCTGTCCCAATCACAAATTGCTGGAGGCCAAAGAGAGCATCAAGCCTTTTGGAGCCGACTGGAAGCTCAACAGGGACGGAACATAAAGGCTGTCGACCCGGGGAGATGTCAGATAAGCTCTGTGAGCTGTAACGACCAAATAATGTAAAAGAATGCTACTTTTTCTTGTCACAGATTCCCCACAGATTGGTGCTGAATCTTCATGGTGCTAGCGCACAAATACTGTACACACAAGCATACTGTAGTAAGCATCAATTGTTTCAAAACTTCCCTGTATACCAACAAATTCACACACATTTCCTTGCTTTTTCATGTCTTCTGCAATATGCACTGAAAAAAAAAAAACAACAACAAACCTCCAGGGCTCGACTGTCCATTATGGCCGGTGTGTTCCCTTTTCCATTATGCCTTTGGGCCTGTACCTTTTCACGTTGGTACAGAGTGCAGATCAACACCACCAGAGAAAGAAATAAAGTTTTGGTTAATGCATTTCCTCCTCCCGTTCTGTGTCCCAGGATAAAATATGGACCCAGCTAGCAAACATATGCTTCAGGGTCAGTCCATATGCAGACAATCATTATAGAGCCTGATGTTCTCACTGAGGACACATAAAGAATAGGTGTGAGGACTTTTACCCTTACCCTGCTAACAAAAGAAAGATGGCTGCTACGAATGTAGAAACCTGCAGTACCTGTACAGTACTTTAGCCTGCTCATCACTAGTACTGAGAGCAGATAATGGGATACAGATGGCTGGGCATGAACACCTGCTCTCTATATCACTGTGGGAGACTGACAGATCTATAACCTGCTACAGTAGCTGTGGACAGAGCTGACTACAACATGCTTAAGGGTAAAATCCTAACCTGAGTAGGTGTAAACCCTGCCACCCTCCTGTATTACAAGTGGACCCTCAATGTAAGACCCTGTCATGGCAATTGATGTAGATTACCTTAAAAAGAAAAAAAAAAAGGGAAATAATCTCCTCTGGACCCTTTTTCCATTTTGCAATGCAGCATCTATCTGGTGCAGACTAATCAATGATGCTTAATGTGATTTGGTGATAACATTAGACAGAACCCATAAGAAAAAAAAGATTTCCAAGAATTGTCATTGTCCCAGAGGCTTGTCCTTGCAAGAGTACTGCTCCATCATCCCCCTGTCCCGAAGTATGCTTTTCGCAATGTAGTACAAAAGCTCTTCAGCTGGTGTAAGTCTCAATCGGTTGGTTGCATGTACAGTAAGATATGAGTAAGACCAGTGTACACTTGACTTGTCTCTGCTCTGGAGGGTTGTAGCATTCTGGGGAATTATCCCTGTGCTGTGCACTCATGACATTAACCCATGATGTCCCACAGAACCCACAGATATATGTTTTGTCTTTTTTCCTTTGTTGTAATTCCTGTGAAATCCAAGGTGCAAGGTCCATCACCAATCTGATGCTGTATGATCACTGTTGGTTACAAGTCCTTATGATGGACGCAAATGGCTTCTTCACTCAACAAGAATGGTGTGGTTTGACTGACAATGCATTTGGCTAACCCCACCCCCTAGGTGGACATATGGGCAAAGATGTGAAGCTTTGGAACAGGTCGCACTATCCACCACTTGATGAGGAAGTCTGAAGTTGGAACATCAGTAACTGATGATATTTGCTAGAGCCAGCTGTTCTGTCTTTATAACTGAAATTGTATCAGTGCAATTGAGGTGGTACCACTCTTGTTTTTAGGTTGGTGAATGGGCGGATTAGGTGGTAAATTATAAACCATGAATCATCTGCAATAAGTACTACCTCTGGACAACTTGCAATTCTTCGTCTGGACAGCCTGACTTAAAATATCCTCAGTGACTAACTCCTTTATGCACTGGATAAAGACAGGTTTTGGTTCCAAGCATGTAGCTGTAGGGTTACAAGTGTGTGTGAATCTCCCCTGGCTAGCAGTTTGTCGAAGGAAAAAAACAAAAAACAAAAGAGCTGCATCCTAGAGAAGAAAACAGAGAACTCGGTTGACATCACAAGCCATGTTTCCATGGCAGCAGATTCACCCAGACTTTATAGTTTCTTTGTTCTTATTGCAGTTTACTAAATCCTTTTACCTAATTAGCGATCACAGCGTTTCTTATACTACGTCAAAGAACATTAACAACAATTTTCCTAAAGTCACCGGGTATCATCATTTAAATACCTTCATTATTCTGGATCATGTATCTTATTGATAAACACTATTGGGGAAGCCACACTATCATCAATAGTCTCTTATAGTTATTCTTTATTTAAATAGTGACAGAGTACTTGATATTTTTTATATGGACTGCAAGTGGATACATTTAATCTTGTGCCCATTTAAACCCTTGTGCCTGGTGTTTATTTAGCCTTCTCACTTAAGTCCAGGAAAGCCATTTCTACTTAATGAGGCACATAAAACCTTTTTTTGATTTTTTTACTATTTCAGATTATAGAGTGGATTATTTCACTACTGCATTATGGTAGGGTTAATCAGGCATTTTATATCATTTTTATTGGGATGACATTAAAGCAGTTTTTGTTTTGCATTGTTTTCAGTTAGTGCATACTTGAAAATGTTAAGCAGATTGATGTTGCCTGAATGATATCTTAATTAGCTTGTCTGTTGAAGGATGTGCTGCTGATCTGTTTGATGCCTTTTTATGCGCATCAAAAGCACCAGCAACACAATTTGCACAGATTTACATTTTACATTTACATTTTATCAATATAGCCGAAGATCTTAATTCGATGTTACTTTCATATAATTAAACAAATGAGCATTTCAATGTAATGTTCAAGGGCCCAAGGTGTCATATTGCTGGAACCTGAAAACGCAATCTTCTGATCAGTAGCTCAAAGTCTTAATTATAGAGCCACTCCATTCCTTGGAAAAGCTTTTATGCTTTTACTCCAATTAACAAAATCAAAAACTCTCCAGAGCACCACTGTTTCTGATAGCCAGTGGATTTTGATTTCGCTCTATGCCATTGATCTCATTCACCCTTCACAATTATTACTGTGCCACTGAACCGTTTTGGTATGTTTGTCAACTTCCTGAGGTGCAAGCATATGCTAAATTTTTCCACTGTGGCTGCTTTTAATTAAAATGAAGACCTCCAGAAATGACTGGCGACATAACAGGAATTTAAGATACTATATTTTTCCATACTTTGGCACCTGAAAAATAAAAGTCAGCACTAGAATTTCTTTTCTTCTCAGTGTTTTGGAAAGCATACCAATATTTTTTTGGTATGTCTCGGACATGGTACAGACCAGGTATCTCTCACTCATTGCATTATGTATGGCAGCAGTAGAGAATAATATAAACGTGGATATACTATAGCTCTTGTAATAACAACAAAATGTTAATAGTAGAAATACTATAACTATATACAATCATCAGCCACTTTGATACTGTAGGTGCATGTGATCAACTGCTTGTTAATGCAAATAACTAATCAGCCAATCACATGACAGCAACTTGTCTTGATCATGCCTATACTGTATGCATCAATCAGCTGAAGTTCAAACTGAGCATCAGAATGGGGAAAAAGAAGATTTAATTGACTTTAATGTGGCTGGTCTAAGTATTTACAAAACAGCTGATCTACTGGGATTTTCACACATAACCATCTCTAAGGAATGGTTCTGAAAAAGAGAAAATATACAGCAAGCAGCAGTTCTCTGGGCGAAAATGCCTTGGAATTGCCACAGGTCAGAGGAGAATGGACAGACTGGTTCCCAATAAACTCAAATGATATCTTGTTACAACTGAGGTATGCCAAAGAGCATCTCTGAATGCACAACAACCTTGAAGCAGATGGGCTGCAGCATTGAAAGACCACAGCAGGTGCCTCTCCTGTCAGCTAAGAACAGCAAACTGAGGCTTCAATTAACACAGGCTCAAAAATTAGACAACAGAAGATAAACATTGTCTAGTCTAATACGTCTTGATTTCTGCTGTGACAATTGAAGTAAACAAAATAAAAGCATTTTCCATCCATCAGCAGCACATCATACAATAGACAAGCTAATTAAACCTTGTATTAACAGTTCAGGCTGATGTTGGTGGAATAATGATGTTGGGGATATTTTCTTGGAACTCTGAGCATTGTTTAAATGGCACTGCCTAACTGAGCATAATTGCTTACTATGTCCATCCCTTTATGTCCACCGGATAATATGCCACGTTGCAAAGCTTAAGTTATTTAATACTTGTTTCTTGAACATGGCCTCAACTGTCACCAGATATCAAGCCAATGGAGCACCTCTGGGATGTACAGTAGTGGAACAGGATATTCACATCATGCATGTGCAGTTGAAAAATCTGCAGAAACTACCTGAAGCTTTCACATCAATATGGACCAAAATCTCTAAGGAATGTTTCCAGCACTTTGTTGAATCTGTGTCATGAAGAATTAAGGAAGTTCCAAGGGCAAAAGTGGTCCAACCCAGAGCTAGCAAAGTATACCTACAGTAAAGTGGCTGGTGAGTGCATAATAAATAGACGTATAACTGTGCTTTCACCTAGTCTCATCAAACACATTAAAGAACTTAAAATAATACAAAGAAATAAAAATAAAAGCAAAATATGTTGAGGAAAAATGTTTGAATCAGATTGGTTTGATTCGAAAGTTGTTGGTAAATTTTGATACCAGCAGATCAGGGATTTGGATTCCAGGAGAGCATCAGACTATTTACTGTGCATTTTGATGTACTGTATTGATACAGTACCGAATGTCAATACTCGCTATGGCGAATTCTGCATAATGGACATTTAATATTATATTAATCATCCTTGCAGGAATCAATACAACCATATGCGCCAATTGGATTTTGGTTTTAATTGCTCTCTGTGCTGTACACTATTTACAACTTTATTGTATTATTGCTGAATGTTGGAACAAACAGTTTTAATTCTAGTGTGTTTGTCATGAAAATTTAGTACAGTTTTATTGAATATTATTTAAGCACTACCACATTTCTGAGTGCTGTTGTGCTGAACATCAGCATTGCTGTGATGGATGCCGTCTTAGTGCTGATGGCATCACAGCCATGCTGATATTCAGCATAACGGCACGGCCGCACGTGTGATAATGCTTTTATACAACTGTTCCACAAACACTATTTATCATCAGAAGATTATGATTTGTTTGTTTATGATTTGTTTGATATCCTTCCATAACTGGTGGGCTTATTAACAGGGGTAAAAGTAGTTTTAAATGCCTGCCGTCACTACTGTATGTAGGAAAAATGTGAGGGAAATAAACCATGATGGTGATGGACAGCCCTGAGAAACCAACAAGATTTGCTTTATATTTCTATTCATTATGTTTTACAATGTCAGCTAGCTTCAGGGGTTGGAGGGTTGAATCTCAAATAGTGTTAAATGGAAAAACTACTACGAAAGCTTACACTGTATAATTCCTTGTTCTACAAAACAAATAGTGCCCTTGATCAGGGGTTAGAGAGGGATTTAGGATTCAGACATGTGTTAGAAGCTAGTTAGCTTTGTAGTTCATGTAAGCTGTAAATAAAATAAAATAGGACAATTTAGAAGCAATTACTAAGTAATAGCAAGTATAAGCAAAGTGTTGTAACGGCCATATCACACTTGTCATGTGGTATGGACCTGTTGAACTTTGTTGTGTGTTTATTTGTTTCATCTTACA
>JAOTQY010181628.1:0-11430 GCA_026413445.1 Dolichallabes microphthalmus | reverse complement strand
GCATGAGGAATCACAAAGGAGTTTTCATTTTCTGCAAAGGAAAAGTACTCGAACTAGTTACTTTTATCAGAAAGTAATGCTGTAATGTAACTGATTACTTTTAAAAGACAGTAATTTTGTAGTGTAATTAGTTACTTTAAAAAGTAACGTCCCCCAACAATGGATACGGGTGACGTCTAAATACATCGGCGTGACAGAGACGGAACAATTTGCCATGATTGGGTGCCTGAGTGATGACTCAGTGTGACTCACTGTCTGTGAGTCGATGTATGCAGAAGAGGGAAGATAGCGCTAGATAGACGATCTACTGTAGCACGTGTTAGGCTTCATAGTCTTCTAGTAGGTGTTCCATGTCTGTTGAAATCTACAATGTGTGTGTTTAGCGGTGTTGAATATCAGTCAGAGCCGACAGAAAGCGCTTAAGGTACGTGACGAGGTCGTCAAGACAGGATACGCGCTTCAGAAGTCTAGGTTTACATGGTGATCTGTAAACAGAGATCAAACCGAAGCGCGGGGAAGGTGTTCATTACGAAAGTGTCACACACTATCGTCAAGGAAGTGTCTTCGGAGATGATCCTGCTGTTTGTTATGATAAAAAAAAAAAACACATTATATTAATAATAATAGTAGCGTTAGAAGATTGCAGCATTGTTTAAGAACCTTAAATCTGCTTTTGTATAAAAATCTTGAGGTCACGACAGGGTTAAGAATGACAAATTCTCTGTTCTGTTCACACAAGTTCGTCTAAAACCAAGGTGAACTACAACGTCTCACTGCGTTTGTGTTTGCGTTTTGGTTTCATGTAACGAGACCCCCTGCAGAGCTAAAGGAAACAGGACATAACACAACACAACACAATGCACACCTAGTTAAAGAGTACCTACATTTAACAGTTTTTAAACATTCACAGCATGTCCAAGGTTACAAAAAAAAAAAAAAAAAAGTTTCCCAGCCTGCACTAAGGGACTATTCTGAACACATCCTCATTATTATCTATTATAAAGGATGATCCGCACTCCTCCCTTCCCCTCCTACTCTTATTACCAGAGCTCTGATTCAGGACGAGGCGCTGATTCACTACGTAACCAAGAACTCTGTTTAATGCTGAGGCGTTTCATCCTTTGCTATTACTGTACTTTTGTCAGACTGTGTTAGTTCATGGCAAATTGAGTTATGAATCCCCAGATTCCATAGATTCCACCTTTGTGTGTGAGTGTATGTGTGTTCTCATTGAACTAACCTGTACTCCTGGTGAGACAGGAACTCAAACAGGTCCTCTGCAGTGAAGCGTGGCTCCATAGCAGCGATCTGAAATGCAGTGCAGGGTTGTTGTTTTTCCACTCGACACACACACATACACACACACACACACACACACACACCATTAAAGGTAATACAAGAGCCTGGGCCAGGACTGATAAAACGGACCATTTCATTATTTATCCTCCACAGAACTAACCACGGGCACTTTTGAAAGCACCGTCCTGCATTGGCGCTGTACTGCATAAACCCGAAATGTCTTTTGGGAAAGCGTTTAATCCACGGTCAATTAAATGTCATGGCTTAAACTGCATTTTACTGCTGTTGTACTTGTTGTTCGATAGCAATAAAGTTGAATCTAATTAAAATGGAATCTAGTGAAAGGCCTGAAGTGGCTTAACCTCCAATGAGTATAAGCTATAAAACACTTATTTTATAATATTCATTAATAGCATGACTATCAAACTTTCAAGGTTGAGCACTGGATAATATCCTAAAGTGTCATTAATGGCATTGATGTGTTCTTCTCCCCTTATTACAGTGGGACATGCATTATTAATCCTTAAACCATCCCTCTGCTTTATAGAAGCACAAATAATTAATGTTCATGCTGCAGGTTGTTATTCTGTCTTCTATTTCTCTCACTCATCATCTATACCGCTTTGATCAGATGTACTTTCTAGCTACTGTATACTGTACAGTATATTCATCTCTAAACTGTGATTTATACACATTTAACCAGAAGTAGATGTTGTACGAATAAGGACAAAATGAATCACAAGTCTCTTCATTCAGACAAAGGAAATGAATATATAAGAAATATACGTAAAACGTAATTCTTACCTCGCTAGTGCGAATAAAGGTGAGCAGTGCCTGAGCATCTTCTACAGTGCTGCTCACAGACAGTAACCTGTGCGGGAGAAAGGCCACATTTAGTCATCTTCACTTTCTTTAAAGAGCAAGTTTTTATCTAGTTAGTGGTAAATGGCTTATTTTAATTTTCTTTTGCACAAATTTTGGGTTTGTATCTAGTTCCGTACTGTTTGCTGTGACTTTTCTAAAGAGTGTTATACCACCCTAAAAATTAGTGATGGGTCGTTCATGAACGATTAGTTCTTTTTGAACAAATCTTTATCGCGACTCAGAAGAACGAGTCATGTTATTTTCTACTGCGCAAAGCATCGCAAAACCTCCGTAGGTTCTGTACAGGAAACAGAAATTAGTTACCTTTGAGTCTTTGGTCCGAATCGTTCGTTCTTTTGTCACGTTCTTTTGAGGCTATGCAGTGCAGTACACAGGAAACAGAATTGAATAGGACTTGAAGACTCGTTGAGAAGAACCAGTCATTTGTTCTTTTGTCATGTGACTCCCATAGATGCTGTGCAGTGCAGTAGATTCAAAAGAACGAACGACTCGGACTAGAAGATATAAGAGATGAGCTGCTCATTCTGTTTATCATAATGTCTTTAGCTGCATTGCTGGAACTATAGCCAAAGTTATTGTACGTGTTAGGGGTCTGTTTATTGAAAATGTGACATTTCATTTTATTTCTGATCAAAAGAATGAAATAGACATTTTATTTTATTTCTAATCAGAAGAACGAAATTGATATTTAATTTTATTTGTAATAAAATTTATAAAAATGGATATATAATTTTATTTATTTCAGAAGAACAGCATAAACCCTAAATGTCTTTTGGAAAGCGTTTAATCCACGGTCAATTAAATGTCACGGCTTAAACTCAAAAAAAGATTCGTTCATTTTGATGAACGAGATTCAAAAAACCGAGTCACTAAAATGATTCAAACTTCCCACCACTACTAAAAATCACAACTGATCCCTTACACTGTCATTCTACACACTCACTTCTTCAGAAAATGTACCTGTATAGCTATTTTTGTAACTTATGACTCTAAAGTTTTGCATTTAGTTTTCTGTAGAGACGCTAAACTGGAACATGCTCCGTTACCCAGCTAACAGGCTACACAGCAGACGACACATTATATTAGCCAAAAATAGCAACATGATGCTACAATGGGCACAAACACACAAACTGAAAATGTTGGAAAAACATGGCCTGGACTTGTTTTTTAGTCTCATAAGAGAAAAAAAGTGGAGAGAGTCTCAATGAAAGGTAAATAAAATATAAGAGCTATGTTACAGCCAGAAGTAAGTGTAGATAATAAAAGAGAAATGGAGCAATAAGTGAGGAGACTGAAGTAGGCATTTCTGCATTTGTACTTCGTCTCTGGCTTTTTTTTTTTTGTTAGAGAGGAAAGTGAACCGAGCGAGGTGTTCGTGTGCCTGCCTGATGAGTCATCTCAGCTTCCCGCACATGAACATTAGTCTAACCATATCTATGGTGACTGTTATGAATCTGACGCTACACCCTTCACATCACTCCTTGACCGCTCTCGACTGGGACGAACACCAAATCAGAGCTCTCTGACGGACATCGGCGCCTTTTTTGTTATTTATTTTTTCATTGATTATTACACACACAAACATAATAATAGCAACGCTTCCATGTGAGTGTGAAAATGAAAGAAGAAATGGGATATATAATAAATAAACTAATAAATAAAGGGGAAAAAAAAAGGATAGGTTGGGGGGGGGGGGACAAAGGGATAACAGTTGGTTTCAATTGACATACAGAACCTAATCTGTAGCAGCTAAGTATAATAAAAAACTAAAATATCTTTACGACAAGTGGATATGTGGTTCAAACCAGCCTTTCAAAATTGTATTTTTGGACGTAGTCAATGCCGCCAGTAATATTCTCTTTTGCTGTTATGTCAGACATCAGCTCATATTAAAACAGATAAACTAGAAATCAACACCATGCATGGGGTGTACAAATTCATGACTTCCATGAGTGAAATAAATAAAGTAGCAAACATTGAGAGCTTTAATAAAACATCTTGATGTTTACAGTTTACATCAATCAGCTATCTAACGTCAAAGTGGACTTCCGTGGAACATTCCTAGACAAGACTGCTGATGTTTCTTGAGAATTCATGCTTCCTTTGACAAAGAGAGATTAGATAAGGGGCACTTGAGGGAATTCATTATGAGCTGTACTCCCCAATGCACCGACATCATAACATGCCCCGAATTCTCATGAACTGGAACCTCAGTGCCAGTTGCCAGCTTCTGAAGAACTGCCACGGCATGTCATGGCATGTCAGGTCTAAGTCAGGTCTCAATTCAGCGCATCCTGACTTATAAAATCCGTATGAAGAGCATACACTTAACAACCAGGTCATCAGGCACGCCTGTTCAGCTGATCGTTAATGCGAATATTTAAATCAGCCATTCACAAGGACGCGACTCAGTGCATTAGATGAACAGCTGAAGTTCTAACCGAGCATTAGAATGAGGACGAATTGTGATTTAAGTGACTTTGAATGTAGCATGGTTGTTGGGTGTCAGACTGAATACTTTCCAAAATGCTGATCTACCGGGATTTTTATCTACAGAGAGTTTACAGAGAATGGTCTTGAAAAGAGAAAATATCCAGTGGACAGCAGTTCTCTGGGTGAAAATGCCTTGTTGATGTCAAGAGGTCACAGGAGAATAGTCGATAGAAAAGCAACAGGAATTCAAAAAAACATCTCGTTACAGCTGAGGTACGTCGAAGAGAATGTCTAAATGTAGGACACATTGAACCTTGAAGCTACAGCAGCAGAAGACCACACCAGGTCTCACTCCTGTCAGCTAAAAACAGGGAACTTACAGTGCAGTTTGAATTTTTCGAATAGTTTCCTGGTCTGATGGGTCTCGATTTCTGCTATAACATTCTAAATGGTGCAAACTTGGCGTAAACAACATGAAAGCATGAATCCATCCTGCCTTGTGTCAACAGTTCAGGATGCTGTTGGTGGTGTGATGGTGTGGGGGACTTCTGGCCCCCTTAGTACCAACTGAGCATGGTTTAAGTGCCACAACGTACCTGAGTATGGTTGCTGATCATGTCCATCCCTTAATGAGCACAGGATAACACGCCAAGTCACAAGGCTAAAATCATCTCAAAATGGAGTACTCAAAACGCTGTACTCAAAAGGGGTCCAAAGTCACCAGATCTCAATTCAAAAGAGCACCTTTGGGACGTAGTGGAGCGGAAGATTTGCACCATAGATGTGTAGCTGACAAATCTTATCAGTTCTTATAATAACATTATTAGTAGCTTTATAGTATTGTGCTTGTTCTACTATGTTATCAATTATGGAACTGTGGAGGTGTTGCTGTAAAAATGATAAGAGTTGATTAGACCTGATATCTCATGTCAGCCCGTTTAATAACAATCTCAGTTGTTTAATTACACTAAAAGGTCACTATGTGCACACATACTGTACACAAACCTATTAGGTACAGTAGCTGCAATCTTTTTCTCTCTACAACTACTTATAAGAGCTGCATGCTGCATGCATCAAAGAATGGTTTAGTACCTCTGGAAGGCCTCCAGCAGCTGCTCGAGAGCAGCGTTGAGCCTGTGGAGGCAGGTAAGGGCGTCTTCGGGAGGCGGCATGGCTTGTGGCTCTAATGAACCCAGTGAGCCTGGAGAGTCCAGTGCTGAAAAGACAGCCGAGCTGATGAAGAGATGAGAAGCAGACAGGAGAGGAGGACGGAGATGGAGGAATAATTTTTAATAAAAACATACAATTTACTTATTTTTAAAAAACTTATACCAGATACATGCGTAACGAAACAGAAGTCAGATTCATAGTTATGTCTTACAGTACGCTGCAAAAGCATTCTTACCCCTTAAACTTTTTGTAACGTTACAAAAACAAACATAAATGTATGTTATTGGGATTTTACAAACACAAAGTGGCACATAATTGTGAAGTGGAAGGAAAATGAGGAACCTATGGAACCAATTGCCTTCAGAAGGCACCTAATCAGTAAATCGAGTCCACCTGTGTATTTAATCTCGGTATAAATACGGCTGATCTGTGAAGCCCTCACAGGTTTGTTAGAGAACATTAGTGAAGAAACAGCATCATGAAGCCCAAGGAACACTTCAGGCAGGTCAGGGATATAATTGTGTAAAAGTTTAAAGCAGGGTTAGGTTATAAAAATATATATCCCAAGCTTTAAACATCTCACGGAGTGCTGTTCAATTCATCATCCAAAAAGACCTGAACTGACAGGACAGCTTAGGTGGGAGAATCTGTCCACAGGACAACTATTAATCGTGTACTCCACAAATCTGGCCTTTATGGAAGATGGGCAAGAAGAAAGCCATTGTTGAAAGAAAGCCATAAGAAGGCCCGTTTGCAATTTGTGACAAGACATGTGGGGGACACGGCAAAGATGATAAAGAAGGCGCTCTGATCAGATGAGACTAAACCAATGCATGGTGGTGGCAGCATTATATTGTGGGGAAACCATTCTTCAGCAGGGACAGGGAAGGTGGGAACAGGGAAGGTTCGAGACTGGGGGAAGAGGTTCAATTTCCATTAGGACAACATAGAGTCCAAAACATACAGCCAGATCTACAATGGAACGGTTTAGATCGAAGCATATTCAGGTGTTTGAATGGACCAGCCCATGGTCCAGACCTAAATCCAATTAAGAATCTGTGGCAAGACTTGAAAATTGCTGAAAAACCCATTGCATTTGTATTCAATACTTTGTAGAACAACCTTTCACTGCAGTTACATCTGAAATTCTTTTGTGGTATGTCTCAACCAGTTTTCATCTAGCAAGTGGATTTTTTGCCCCTTCTAGCTCAAGCTCGTTCTACAAAGTATTGAATACAAACGCATGGCACACTGCTCAAATTTTTATTTGTAAAAAGATTTTTAAAACCATTTATCATTTTCCTTCTATTATATAAAATTAGAATAAAACACATTTTTAAATACATTTTATTTGTTGGTTTGTGGTTGTAACAAAAAGTTCAAGAGGTATGAATACTTTTGCAAGACACTGCATATAATTTGTGTTAATTTACATATTACATTGAAATATATATGTATGAAAGAGTTAATGCTTAAAACCCAAGCAGTCCAGATCTGTTCCGGCAACACTGCATTGGTCAACGATGATTTAAAAAAGAAAACAACTCCTTATATGGAAGTCCTGCTGGTGTGTGTCAATGGGAGAGGCTTCAGACATCAAAAACATTTGGGTTTTTGGATATGTCATGCATAGCCAAAGTCACAGTTACTTTTAAAACATGTATGTTTTACCGCTACTGGAATGAAAAAAAATATGTTGCAAACATGTCAAACTCATATAAATACAATTATTATACTTATCATTACTGATCATTGAAACAACCGACCATAAAAATACATGATCATGTGTATCTGTTTCTGTCATTTTTATATATTTTTCTTGCTAAATGTAAAGACTTCAAATTGAGACAAAACAACGAGAGAAAAAGATTTAGACACCTGACACGGCACACATTGTTCCAGATGCTCTCGAACACAGCCCACACTTCCTGATGAGAAGGCGGAGCTACATCCTGAACTGCATCAGCCATTAGAGTGTCCCCCTCTCTGTCAACCACTGGGGATTTCTGAGGCTGAATCCAACACATCACACACACACACACACACACACACACACACACACACACACACACACACACACACACACACACAGTTACTTCTCTATGTACTTTTCTTCAATTGCAAGGAAACAAAAACATGTCAGCAGTGTAAGAGTGCACTCCTATTGCAGGGTTCAAGTGTGAGAGAAAGTGTAAAGGAGAAGCACTGAAGAGAATCAAATTATGTTTTTAAAATGAAAGATGGGATGACGAAGAAAAAGATAAATCATGGCAGGTGCAGCATGATGCAGCAAAACAAAGTGTTTTAAATTTTCTAGTTCTAGAAGAACACTGGCAAAGCGGATTGCTCATAATAATATATTTTCCAAATGTTGATCATTTACCGTAGATGAACAGACAGACAATCTCTTATGGACACACCTTGGCTTGTAACCTGTGCTTCAAATTCTCAAGGTGGGAGAGGGCCGAGTCCACATGGCCGCTGTACGGAGACCTGCAGCGCAGCGCTGTAAGAAGCTCCTCGGCCGCGGATACGACGTTCAGAACAGAGCCGCGGTTCACTTGTACGTCTACACGCAACAAACAAACACATGCACACCATGGCTTGAGGGAAATAATCAACTTTGATTCAGTGACCAATTTGCAAGCCAGTCATCATGAGATAAATCCCATGTGGTACATGTACATACAGTACACTGTGTATCTAGGGTTAGGTTATTACATACTGAAATCTGTACAGATTTGTTTCATAATGATTTCTTGCATAATGATTTTTATTTATTTATTTATAATTATTTGCATATTTACCACATTTAAATGATTGAGATTCTCAAATAAACTTTGATATTGCACAAAGATAACCCGAGTAAATACAAAATTCAGTTTTTAAATGATGAATTAATTTATTAAGAGAGAAAAGCTGTCCACTCATATATGTGAAAAAGTCTCTTCTTAAATCTGATTGAGATGCTTAAACAGGCCGTTCATGCTCGAAAACCCGCCAATATGGCTAAACAATTAAAACAATTCTGCATAAAAGAGTGGGCCAAAATTCCTCCACAGTCATGTGAAAGACTCGTTACCAGGTATCGCAAATGCTCGATTGTAGTTGTTGCCTCCAAGGGTGACACAAGCAGGTATTAGGTTTTAGGTAATAGGGAGCAATTACATTTTCACAAGTTTGGAGAGCGTTTTTCCCTTAATAAATGAAATCATCATTTAAAAACTGCATTTTGCATTTATTCGGGTTTTATAATAAATTAATTGTTATGATGTCTGATGATCTCAAAATTTGACAAATGTGCAAAAAAATAAAATAAAATAAATAATCAGGAAGGGTCAAATACTTTTTTTTTCACATCACTGCAAACATAGAGCTATAAACTTGTAGCTATAAATACATGTAGATGTTCTTCTATAACAGTAGTTCAGTGGAGTAACCAAAGAAAATGTAATGTTCTTTCAGAAAAGCAGGAGGATTTTAGAGATCTAGCCATCAAAGCAGGCTGGTAGTAAACAGCAACGAGTTATTTGTGAAAGGTTTATGGCAGCACACTGCAACTGAAGACAATGTTCCCATTTTTGTATTTTTTTTTTCAGCTGAGGAGCAGTTGACGGTATTGCATCTTCTAATGAGAAACATGCATTTGGGTACAATTTGTACCATTTACACACTTTGCTATACAAAGGGGTGAAAAAGTCAGAGGGGGAAAAACAAAGAGGCTATGGAGATTGAGAGAACTCCCACTATTGAAAGCCCGTCACACATACACACACACACACACACACATGCACACACACTCTTTAGAGGTCATACAAAGATATATCCCCACCCACACACACACACACACACACAAGAGCCTGGGTACAAAGAGACAGACCAGTACATTTCCACTCCTCTACAAAGTTTTACAATGCCCTTTTCACTTTCCCAACTTTCCCTGCCTCCATTTCTCACTCTCTCCCTCACTTGCTTTTTAAGGCATGGCTCCCAGCCAAGGAAACTAAGGCAGGGAAGTAAAGTAATACTACCGAGAAATAAATGGAAAATACTAGGTCTAACACACATCATCGCATACATACAAACACACACACGCAACTACACACTGGATATGATGACTTGATTCAGTCCTAAATTATACACAGCCAAAAAACAAGACTTCGATCTGGGACTGTCGATAGTTTTTGTGATCAAGATGGGGCCAAGCACCAAAGATGGACCATGATGCACTACACTATATTCATTCATATTCATTCAAAAACATTGCTATTATAGGCCAATAATCACAGAGACATTAGCCGGTTGTGGATATTTGTGAACGCATGGGGAAGGCAACAAACACAGTGCATTCTTTAAAGTTTCTTACAAAGCGGTTTGAAAAGATGACAGGCTTTATGTGCCTGTAACAACCTTGCAGGCGAGCAGTGGAACACAGACAAAGAGAGGCAAGAGAATGTACTTATTTAATAAATTTGCTGAAAAGTGAAAAGAAAAACAAAGAGGCGGCGTGGGCGAGTTCTTCCTTGTGTGTCGGGTGCACGGTAAGTGGCAGCCTGTTTGGTGCAACGTGCAGATGATTTCAGCTGAGCGAGGTTCAAGGAGTTGTGTGTCAGCAATACCCGATAGCCGGGTTTGTGATGCGGAGTGACTCCAGCTGAATCTGCACACAGAATGTGAGCATTTATAGCACTTTTGAGTGTAAAAAGCTTCCACAGTGTCTTAGACAGCAGATCCCTCTTTATGTCCATCGTGGTTTGTTGCTGAAGTTGGGAGTACCAGCCACATGAGGGTCTCCTGAATTGTTTTAAGGCTCAGTCAGCCAGGACAAGTTCTATCCACTTTTTCAAAGTGTGTCATGTCTCTCTTTGGTTGCTGCAGGTGGCAGTTGACGGAGCCGACCCTCTATCAGGCCAGGGAGCACGAGTTAAGCGCATCCAGTCACCAGGCTGGAATTCCTCAAGAGATCTGCTGGGCCCATTCCTGCTGTTGACCTATGAGTGTGACACAGTCAATGAGCTCTTGCATCTATCTCTCTGAAATACTCCAGCATTAACTGCTAGGGAAAAATTTATTCCTCCCTAGGATCCTTTGCCACATCCTGGAGTCCATGAGGCATTCTCCTAAACAGCAACATGTAAGGCCTGATGCCCTTGGAAGCTTGTAGAGTTTAACGGACCGCAAAGAAGACATGGCAGAAGATGATACCAGGTTATCTCTACCACGTTCTTGAGTATGGCCATTAGGGTTTTGATAAAAGACTTAACAAATCCATTGGTGTGAGAATGTAAGACATACAGTAGGTTCTGATGTGGCCCAATAAAAACAGCTGGCAAAGATACTTTATTGCTTTGGACATGAATGGTGTTTCCTGAGCTATTAGGATGTCCCTGGGGAGTCCCACTGACTGCAGAGGAGCAGGTAATGTTTCAGGAAGTGGCCTTTCAGAGCAAAATTGCCTTGAGGTTTCTAGTAAAATACAAGCACTAGAATAAATAGTTCGCTGACAGGGAGTGAGAAGATGGGACTTCATTTGAATATCAAGAAAACGAAAATCATGACCACAGCCGCTAAGGAAGTCCATATAAAGATCAACAACGAGGAAGTCGAGGTGGTCGACAGTTTCGTCTTCCTGGGCTCCATGAT
>JAOTQY010181624.1:0-10000 GCA_026413445.1 Dolichallabes microphthalmus | reverse complement strand
TTTACACAAAATAAACTCACATTCTAACAACACACACTCGTCTGGAAGATAAACCCAAAATAGGTGACAACTCATGATTATGAAGCGGAGTGTTAATGACTGAGCGATGTGAAGCATCATCTTGTCTCCTTAATGCTTCTGGGGTCATGACCGTTCTACTTCCAGGTCCTAATGCCGGTCGCGGAGCGAGTGTGCATGATAGAAGATTATCATTGTTTATTTTGTCAATCTTGACTCCTTGTCTCGCGTTGGATGGCAGCGTTAGCTTGGTTTCACAGCCGTCGACACCTACGGACCAATTGTTGGGCCGACGGTACATCAACCTCCGGTTCTTGGTGATCGAACATCGAAGGTTGGAAACCGTGGCATACCTCAAATGGAGGGTGTGGCCCAGATGAGGTAGTGGGCCCAGGAGCGATGACGATCGGCACCGAAACATCTCAGGTAGCGCTCCAGTTGTTGGTTGGTCCATTCCGTCTGACCATTAGTCTGGAGGTGATATCCGGATGACAGACTACAGGTGGAATTGATCAGACGGCAGAATGCCTTCCAGAACCGGGTGGTGAACTGGGGCCCTCTGTCCGAGAAGATGTCTTTTGGGAACCCATGCAGGCGGACTACGTGTTCTAATATCAGCTCGGCTGTCTCCTTAGCTGACAGGAGTCCGGCAAGAGCCACCAGGTGCACGGACTTGGAGAACCGATCCACAATGGTCAGGATGGTGTTCTTTCCCTCGGAGGCTGGCAGGCCCATGATGAAATCTACTGCAATGTGCGTCCAGGCGCACACTGGGCATGCCTGGCCGAACTCGTCCACATCCTTTGCCATGGATGGCCACCAGAAGGCGCGCTGGATGAATAGGACGGTGCGCCCCGAGCGCCAGGGTGTCCAGATAGTGGAGTTTAATGGCTCCACTGGAGAATCTCTGCTTTCATGATGTTAGGTACGTAAAGTAAAGTCGTCCAGGCGGCACACCTGCCGGCTTGATCTCCACGGCATGTGCCTGGCAAACCCTCATTTACAGTTCCCAACAGAGTGGTGCAATGATTTTGTATGGTGGGAGGATAGGCACGGGGTCCACCCGGGGGACATCTTCTTTGTGTTGTCAGGAGAGGGCGTCTGCCTTGATGTTTTTGGACGCCGGACGGTATGAAAGATGGAAATTATAATGTTCAAAGAACAGAGCCCATCATGCCTGCCTTGGGTTAAGTTGCGTCGGATTCGGATGGTGATCAGGTTTTGGTGATTGATCCAGATGATGAATGGCTTCCTGGCGCCCTGGAGCCAGTGACACCATTCCTCCAAAGCCCACTTTATGGCCAGCAGCAGCAGGCGAGGAGGAGGGCTGGACAGTGCCTTGGCTAAGAGCGTTGGATACATACTCCTCCATCATCTGCGTCTCAGTGGTGGATAAACAGTAGAGATGGCCGCGGGGTGGGACCGTGTCTGGCTTAAGGTCAATAGCCAGATCCTATGGGCAGTGAGGAGGAAGGTGTGTAGCACGTCTCTTGCAGAAGACTTCAGCCAGGTCTCGATAGGTGGCGGGGATGGGGTTGGTGTCAACGTCGGGGGCCTCAGACTCCCTAGATAATGTCCCAGCCGAAGCCTGTAGGCAAAGTTCGGTGCAGGTCGGGCCCTATTGCAGAATCCGATTTTGGGTCTAGGAGATGAGAGGGTCAGGTTGAAGCAGCCAGGGGTGTCCGAGGATGATGGGTGGAGAGGATATGGAGGTGAGGTGTAATCGGATCTGCTCTTGGTGCTGGTCGATAGTGAGGGTGATGGGTTGGATCTGAGTAGTGATGGGACTGGATGAAAGGGGCAGACGTCGACAGATGTGAACCAAACGGGCTGGGATAATGCCTCGACTTTTACCCCCAGTTTTTTTCATAAGAGGAGTCAATGAAGTTACATGCGGCACCGGAGTCGATGAATGGCATACTTCTGATCCGTTTGTGGTCAAACTGGAGGCAACATGGTCCGTGAGACAGGAGATGTTGGTCGTGGTGGAAGAGAGTTGGAGGTGACCCGGTGAGTTGCTCTCATTTCTCACCGGGCCTGGGCGTTTCCCGGCTGGAGAGGGCAGAGGCCTACATCCACAGTAGGCGCAGAGCCCCTCTCTAAATCACTGTTCCCGTTCTGCAGAGGTCAAGGAGGCCCGTCCTAATTGCATGGGTTCCCCTGCTCCCGTGTCAACCATGGCATGAGATGGAGATCTGACAGGCCCGGTAACGGTGGGAATGAAGACAGGTTGGGTGTCAGGAATCGGGGAGTGGGAGAAGAAAGTGGAGGAGTGGGACATGGTGTGGGATAATGACGGAGTGGCTGGCGCCAGGGTCTGGGGGGCTGGCCTCGGACGGAAGAGCAGATGTTGATCTAGCCGCAGAGCCAGTTGGATGAGGGCCTCCAGCGTCGCGGTCAGCTCTCATCCGGCGAGCTCGTCTTTAATGCGGGAAGCCAGCCTCTCGTAGTAGGTCGTCTGGTCAGCCGTATAGCGGCTCACAGACGACCCTCTCTGCCGCAGATGGTAGAGTTTGGTGTTGGTCTCCACCTCGCTGGCAGGATGTTCGAAAGTGAGCTTCAACTGGTGGGTGAACTTGTTGTAGGAATGTGCTGTATCTGAATCAGATCGAAGAACTGCCATGGCCCACTCAGCTGCCTGCCCGGATAGCAACGAGGCGAGAAGGGCAGTGCGCCACCGGTCTGTGGAGTATCTGGTGGAATTAAACTCAAACATAAAATCCAGTGCCGTTAGAAAAACACTACACTTCCCATCTGTGCCATCCCATTTATCCGGTAAGCTAAATACACATCAGAAGGAGTGGGAGGTTGAGTAGCACGAATCGGCAGGATAACCACATGTATTATTATTAGAACTCTCCCGAAGTGAGAGCAAGAGTTTACACAAATAAACTCGCTTTCTAACAACTCATACTTGTCAGGAAGATAAACCCAAAATAGGTGAGTACTCACGATTATGAAGCGGAGCGTCAGAACCAGCATGGGCAACTCAATGACTGAGCAATGTGAAGCAGTGTCTCCTTAATGCTTCTGGAGTCACGACCGTACTTCTTCCGGGTCCTAGTTCTGGT
This sequence comes from Dolichallabes microphthalmus, assembly GCA_026413445.1. Taxonomy (NCBI): domain Eukaryota; kingdom Metazoa; phylum Chordata; class Actinopteri; order Siluriformes; family Clariidae; genus Dolichallabes; species Dolichallabes microphthalmus. The sequence continues at coordinate 6,911 of JAOTQY010181624.1, read as the reverse complement.
TGCGGAGCGAGTGTGCATGACAGAAGATTATCATTGTTTGTTTAACTTGGCTAACATTAGACACCTACAGTACAGGAATTATTTATTAATTATATTTTTGATGCTTAAATGAACAGAAAATTGTTTATGAAAATGATTTAAACAGGCTTACAGCAAAGAGGCACAATTAAGTAAAAAAATCCTGTTCATCTGCTTTAGTTAAGAAGTAGACACTGAAAAGTCTCCCTTTTATATATATGGCAATCCAACTCACTGTGTTCCCTTCATTTTTTTTAGTAGTATATTTTGGGCATTACCAGATCAAACAGTTTATTATTGTAAGGTTTTATAATATTGTGAGACATTATAATCTAATAAGAAGATTCCGTGCCTTGAGAACAGACCCCTCACTGTGCTTCCTTATGCCTTCTGTGGTAACACCTTCTATATCTTTCGATACCCAGACAGGTATACATGCAAATGGCTCTTTTCTGCTAGAACCCTTTTGTTTAATCAGGAGAATGTAAATGTATTTCCTCTCTCCTGTCTGTCTCCGGGTCCCTCTATAACTGAGTTTACTGCTAAAAACAATTAAAGGAACACTTAGTCATGGTTAGACTTATAGATACACCTACGAGGGGCATTCAAGTCAAATGCATTCTATCTTTGTGTTTCAGGTTTGGTGAGGAGAATGCATGCATGTGGGAAATGATTCATAACTAAAGAGAATATCTCCATTGATAGTGACTGTGTTGCAGTGAGTCAGGGTTTCGTTTCCAGTTGTCATTGATAAGCCCTTTTAAGTGACATTCTCACACACACACACACACACACACACACACACACACACACACACACACACACACACACACACACATACACAAACGTTGCTCAAGTAAAAGTTGGAAAAGGTCATAAAAAGCCATTTTAACATTGAGTAAGTTACCACATGCACTAAATTTATCCTAACTTTTAAAAGCTGATAAAAAAAGAGCTATTACATCATTGTGCCATTAATAATCCAATTAATCAATAAATCATTTCAATAATCAGTAGATTAACTGATTATCAAAATAGCCATTAGTTTCAGCCCTATTTTTAACTGAGGAAGCGATTGTTAACTTTATAAGCACACAGCACTTTTGCAGCAAGTTAAAACAGCAAGTTTATCACCCTCTTTTTTTTTTTTTAAACAAACCAGTTTCACATCCTCATAAAAGTGTAACACAGTACATAGGAATGACAAATAAAAGTTTTTAAAATTGTGGCAGAATTGTTTTAGGTAAAGTTTGAAAACAGAAAACAATCATAAAGTAAAAACAAAGAGGGGGTTAGTTTAGATATGGTGGTGTTGAAGTTTAAATATTTCATGCATTGCACGTTCTTGTATTTGTAACCTGACCATAGACAGAGACTCGGTTAGAGAGCAGTTACTTCCTCAACCACGTACAGTAAGTGGTAACTTTAAAAGCATGCAAAACATTTGCATGTAGTAGGCCAATCCAGGGCTCTCAAGAACATCTTTGGTGCAGCCTTGAAATATGACCTAAAATGGTTATACAATATTTGTATGAAATTTGATCAATCACACAAAGACAGCACCAACCACATCTGGAAACATAGTTTAATGGCAACCTTAGAGTTTGGACTTATCTTTCTTTATTATTAAGAGAATAAGACTTTTCTCTTTTTTATATTTAATATTCTAAATGACTTGAGACACACCTATGCAAAATTTGTAAATGTTCTCGGGTCTAGTAGTACTGTATACTGGGAGAAAAGTCACTAAACATCAGGGCAGTGAAACATTGTGCGTAGATGACTAAACTACCAGAGTCAGAGCAGCCCAGCACACCTGAAAGACTTCAGGTGAATCAGTTTATGAAAAATCGGTTTATGATTTTTGCAGTTGATCTGAAGCACAGCAAGAATTCATCTCAAAGTATCTATAAGAATGAAGTCCCAGAATCTCAGGTGATCGACAGCAATAAAGGTCAGGGGTACCTCAGTGGTTAAGTGATTGGACTACAGTTCAGAAGGTCCCAGGTTCAAAGCCCATGACCACCAAGTTGACACTGTTGGGCCCTTGAGCAAGGTCCTTAACCCTCAGATGTACAGTATAATGAGATAAAAAATGTAAGTCGCTCTGGATAAGGGCGTCTGGCAAATGCGTAAATGTAAATTATGCACCTTTGGCATCAGATAAGCATATAAACACACACTGACTGACACTCACTGCCCTAATACACTGTAAAGACTCATTGATTCATTAACACATTTACTGTATATTCCAGCTAAGTTGTGTAACTAATACCTGGAATATTCATTGCTTTTTAGCCAGAAGATGTTACAGCAGATCAAAACCCAGCAGATGTTACAGACTGGCTCTGGTGTGTCTGCTGATGCTGGTTGTTCTCTTGCTGGTTGCTGTATCTCAATGTCAGAATAATATGTGTGATATTTGGTGATAATTTTAGGCTGGCCTGAAATCAGAGACATTTTTTTCTTTTTCTTTTTTTCAAGTAGGTGACTAAACTGAAAATGCTTTCTAGCACATGTAATTTTGGTTACATAAAATATTCTCTAATCCATGACAGGATTGTATGTGGCACAAATAGTCCAAGTCTGAGAGAGAGATTGTTGATAGAGGAAAATTTGACTCGTTGAAATTTGAAATGTGTACAGGTTTTCAGAGCTACTGAGTTATCCAGAGAGAACAGCAGAACTATTGAGGGAAAAGTGGTGGAGGAAATTCATGCTTTAAAGCAGGTACTGGCAAATAGAATAAGAAAGGATGACCAAAGAATGCTGTCATTAGTTGCAAATTTTGTGAAAAGATGCACGGAAAAAGACAAACAGAAATGTTCAGCTTATGGTAAAACATGTAGGAAATCTGGAAAAGTCCTATGGGAATAAGCACGTCATTGGTACTGCACTACTACAGCCTCATGGAATAGCTAGTTTTACAATGTGATGCCTCCGAAACAGGCGTTCGCTCTGTATTATTGCAGAGCGGAGAACCTATTGCTTTTGGAAGTCTCACACCGTCACTGACTGAACGGGGTTATGCCCAAATAGAAAAACTGTGCCTATCCATACTGTACGGCAGAACTCCACCAGCTCCAGTTTGCAAAGAGTTTACTTCCACCAGACATGGTTTAGTCATTGGGATGTTTTAAGAACGGATGCCAAAGTAAAGGCAGCTTTTTTTTTTAGTTTTTTGAAAGCAGCTTTAGCAGCTAGTTTCTGAACCAATCAATTAATTTCCTTCTTCAAAAGAGAGATAACACAACTATCAATGGAACTGAAATCGGCTGATGAATCTTCAGGAGAAGTTGGAACATCCTATGCTTCAAACAAGTTCTGTTCTTGAAGCACTTAAGATTCATTCTTAAGTCTGATGAAGTGAGTCTTATACACCTTTGACACAAATATACAATGTAAAGCATGAACGCACAGGTTTAGTGTTTTGGTTTTGTATTTTACTCATGAGACCGCACCTTTAAATCGCGAGGGGAATCCTGGTGATACAGCAGAGTCAGCTGACCTTGTTTAAGAGTGGTCCGGGAGACGACGAAGCTTTACTCTTGAATGGTGCCACTTTGTCCGTTTGCGAAATTAGGATTATTCACCATCAGGACAGCTTTACAGGACAGCCATTTTGTATCCATGTCCTTCCAGACTAATTCATTGAAAGGTATATACCTTGATCATTTGAAAATAGCTACTAGATTTGAGTGGATATTTAGTAGACTCAGAACAAATAAAACAAATGAGGGTCAAAACCAGAATGAGCAAATACCAAATAAATTAATGGTTTGTCAGAGAATACTTGAATGAATACTTCACAGAGTGCCTGTTTGAGAATGCACTTATGTACTTTAAACTTTCTGAAAGACATGTTTGTAGTCAGAGGTGCCCTTTTCCCTCTGGAAAATGGAGTCAGTCTCCACATTTGGCACAAACATGGGAATATGGTACAAAAACTTGGTTAATACAATATGAGGTTATGGGAAAGTGGTAAAAGCGGGGGAAGGGAAATGAGAATGTGAGACAGAAGCATGATTAGTAATGCTGACTGCAACATACTGGATAAGATCAATGTAATAGAGATGTACAGTAACAAGATCAACTAACCTCAGGGTACTTCAAGTTAGATATACCGAAAGGGTAAATATAACATTCTGCGGTTTGGGTCAGACTCAGCAGGGATTGTGTACAAATTAATGTTTTTTATTTGTCCCTCTGCTGGGAACCTTAGCAACATTTTGCCAGCATTTACATTTTACAGACACATCATTACAGACTAACAACGAAATGCCAGTGGGTCAGAAGACAGACTGATGGAGGTAGATAAGTTGTGACACCAACTTCATACACACCTACAGAATTTTAGTACATAAGTTCTTCAGGGGGTGGTACCATGGTGTACTGTAGGTGTTATCACTGTCGCCTTGCACCTACAGGGTCCGGATTTGATTCCTGGGAAGGTTTAATTCCAGCTTCTGTGTGCATGGAGTTTGCATGTTCTCCCCTTGCTTGGTGAGTTTTAGGTCAGATCAACTTCCTAACAAAACCCTTGCCGATTATCTGAGCTTGGAACCAATACTAAGCGTCCATTACTGATTGGAAATCAAACCCAGCCCATGCTGGTATGTATGAATCATTCCCTTCACCACAACTAGCACCAGCTCTTCCATTTCATCTGGTCATGTTCCTGCTCCATTTAAGAATGCTATTGTTACTCCCATCCTCAGGAAACCATCCTGGATCCAGTAAACAACAGCTAGTCGGAGGTGACTATCAGCAACTATCGGCCAGTATCACTTCTCTTTTTCTTTAAAATTGTTAAAAGCATTTTAATAAAATTTAATGTCTCTTAATTTCTCACAGAAGAACCTCAATAATACTGACCACTCACATTCCACCCTTGCCCTTCTGCCAGTCTCTGAGAAGCTCCATGATCCTAGACTGGCCAGACTATTATCTGTCCTCATCCTCCTGGACCTCTCCGCAGCATTTGGCACGATAAACCACAAAATTCTCTTGTCCAAACTTGCAAGTCATAGAATTTGTGGCACAGAATGGTAGTGGTTTGCTTCCTACCTGGAAGGTTGGTCATATGATGAATCCACAACTGCCAGATGCAGACTCTCTGCTGGTGTCCCACACGGCTCTGTTCTTGGTCCTCTTCTGTTCTCCCTCTGCACTCAATCTCTTGGTCAGGTTATATCCTCACACTGGTGGTGATACCTAGCTTTAACTCAATTAAATTTATATATACACAGCATTTTAACAACAGTTGTCACAAATCAATTTTACAGAATCGAAACAATATGGATACAAGTTTTTAAAAAAATGTGAGGAACTATTTATAATTTATCAATACCAGTTTGAAATTAATTGCAAAGGAAAAAAAATCACTGAGATTTCAATAGGAAAAAACCCTCAGAGCAACCAGACACAACAGGGAACCCATCCTCAGTTGGGTGATAGCGGAGCATGTTTTGTGGTCATACTGTGTGCTATGAGGCTGAAAATTTAGTACCATGGGAAAAATGTTTAAATTAATAGGAATATATTTTTAATATATATAATTTTAATATAATTCTTTTTTTGGAAGATGACACTCAACTCATTCTCTTATTTCCTCCATCAGATCTCAGCAGATATCTTATCTTGGATGGAAGCTCATGAACTGAAACTTAATCTTTAGTTTCGATTAATAGGAAGTCCCATTTTGATTAATAGGAAATCCACGTTCATTGTAAATAAAATATATTTTTAATATAAACCATTTTAATATACACTACTCACAATAAGTTAGGGATATTGTAAGAGACGTAGTGGATGTCATACATACGGTGTTTGTTTCACTTCAGACATTTTTGGGATAGGGAGGCGATTGTATTGGGGTGATAGACACGCCTCATTTTGTGTTTTCCATGTAATGGTCTCATTGCGTACAGGTGTGCCTTATATTGGGGCCAATCCCAAAAGACAACCTTTTTCAATGTGGCATCAATTTCAACATTCTGTGGGTATAAAAAGCTGGTATTGTCAGTAAGTCATTCCAAGTTCATCATTCAAACAGCCATGAACAGCCTTCATTTCGGTGGCAGGCATTCAGATGTTGCTTGTGAATTTGGTGTGTCTCAAAGAGTCATCAGCAGACTTCCATCAAGACACAGAACTAGCAAAGTTCATGACAGACCCAGGAGTGGAGCCCCATGAGTGACAGACCGCAATGATGGCCAGTACCTAAGGACCTATGCACTCAGACATCGTTATGCAACTGCCACACGGCTGCAGGAATGTTTACAAGATGCGAGGGGTACTAGGGTTTCCAGACAAACCATTCGCAACCAACTGCACCGCTTTAGCTTGAATGCCAGATGACCGTTGCAGGTGACTCCACTGACGCCGCCATGAACGTTTGCAGTGGGCACAAGACCATGTGACCTGGACACATGGAGAAGGCGAGAAGGCGAGGTGAGCGATATGCTGAGGACAACATGGTCCCCAGGGTTTGCTTTGGTGGACAAGGTGCAACAGTCTGGGCAAGTATCACCAGTCAGTGCAAAACAGATTTTGTTATTGTACATGGCTCAGTCACTGCACGTTCTTACCTCAGAGACATCATAGAACCCATCATTATCCCCCAATCCCACCAGCACACCCCCAACTTCCTCTTCATGGATGATATTGCTCCACTACATCGTGGCAGAATTGTCACAGCTCGACTTCAGGAAGTTGGAGTGCCTCATATGTTATGGCCATCAATGTCCCCTGGGACCAGTTGAAGCAGAAACTGGATGATCGTAACCCACACCACATGACCTGGCAGAACTGCATGTAGCACTTGTGGAAGAGTGGAACACATTGCCTCAGAACAACATCATGAGGCTAGTGAGGAGCATGAGACATCGCTG
>JAOTQY010181479.1:0-11462 GCA_026413445.1 Dolichallabes microphthalmus | reverse complement strand
GTTCTGGGTGGTGTTCTGGGTGATGTTTTCGGTGGTGTTCTGGGTGGTATTCTGGGTGATGTTCTGGGTGGTGTTCTTTGTGATGTTCTGGGTGGTGTTCTGGGTGATGTTCTGGGTGGTGTTCTGGGTGGTGTTCTGGGTGATGTTTTCGGTGGTGTTCTGGGTGGTATTCTGGGTGATGTTCTGGGTGACGTTCTGGGTGGTGTTCTGTTCTGGTAAACCTTGGCACCTGCAGTTCATGTGGATATTACTCTGACACTTCTCACCTACCTAAACACTGTTACAGACCAACTTACACCCTTCATGGAGACATCAGTATCTGAACATCATCTGTACATAATGTCTTGACTCCGCCTCCAGACGTTCTAGATCTCAATCCGATTGAGCGTCTGCGCGATGTGCTGGAGACACAAGTCTGATCCATAAAGGACAAACCTCACAACTTTAATCTGTTGCTGTTGCCAAATACAGCACACACACACACACACACACTCACACACACACACACATTCTTCAGAAGTCTAATGGACTAGGCTTGAGAAACCAGGGCTGTTTTAGTGGAGTTACACTATAGTTGGAAGTGGTTTTATTGTTCTGGCTGTTTCTGTGGTTTATATCCTGTAGAAGAACATTCTAGAAGGCTAATAACAGGAGATGGTTGGTGTTTGGTTCCTGTGAATTCATCGTAACATTTTGGCAGCCGAGTCAAAAATAACAAAATTCCTCATCTGAATTTCAGTCCAGAAGAATTGATCCATACATGCGGGATGTGAGAGGGTGGAAACACTCTCCCTTACTCTCCCTCACACACACTGTCAGGTTTATTCAAGCTCCTATATGCGATTAATATGCTTTTTTTGGACAGAATTGTGTGCCGAAGTAAAAAAAAACAAAACAATGAGTATCACCAGGGGAGACCGCTGCAGGTCTAGCTAGATATCATCATATTTATTCTGGCGTCTGGGGGAAGAGCTGAGTCGCACCTTAAATGAATATTTTATTATGGGTTGGGAGTAGTTGCCATGAGGCGTGTGTGTGTGTGTGTGTGTGTGTGTGTGTGTGTGTGTGTGTGTGTGTGTGAATGAGCTGTTAATATAGAATCAATAACGTATTAAAAGGTGTGTAATAATATAAACCTGTGTTTTGTTCTCAGGAATCTCAGCAGCGCTGCAGCAGAATTTAAATTCTGACGAGTTATCAAACTCAGCATTGTATCTGTGTGTCTGTAGTTTTATTAATAATTAAACATGTATATTTGTGCGTTGGGATTAATATCTGTGTGTGTTTCATAAAATGCCAGTTTCTATTGGGTCTGTTTATCCTTAATCAACATATCTTGATTTATCAATGCTATCTGATGTAGTGATTCTTCTCTATGTGTGTGTGTGTGTGTGTGTGTGTGTGTGTGTGTGAAAGAGAGAGGGGACAGACGCATTTATTCTGACTTTAAACGTAAGTTGTAAATAATGACTGTTATCTGCCTCTGAAGTTTTTTCTCCAACATTCACCAACATTTAATAACGGGAATTAAAGTCCAATCAGATTGTAATCACCCCAGTGTAAACAGTCTGATCCGATCTGATCCGAAGGAGGGGTTTGTTGGAAAAAGATTGAAAATATGATCATAGATGTCAAGACAAGTAGAACTAATGTCACCGTGAAGTTGAAAAAAACGTCTTCCTTTTTTCTGTTTTATTTCGAGCAGAACCACTTTCCACCTTGAAAAAGGTTTTATTCTGATAGTAAGAAAGAACACAGACACAGAAACACAAAGGGGTCATGAAACCTGGTGTATAAAAAGGGGAATTGTTGAAAGTGAAGTGGAAATGGACCATGGAATCAGGGTAAGTAGAGCAGATTATGAAGTGTGAGGATGGGGATTCAGCAGCTATTGAGGTGGCACGGTGGCATCTGGAGGTCAGGAGGCAGCCGGGAGCCAGAGAGGTTGGCAATCCCTTGGTCAAGGAGGAGAACCTTACTCACACCACTGATGGCTCGGCGTCCTTTTAGTTCTTGCTGGTGTGTCCATCAGGGTAGGTGATCATTCTCCGCTAGCCCAGCTGAGTTCTGTAGTCCTGCCCCATGGATGGCCAAAACAATTGGGATGCTGAAGGGGCGCTGTCCTTTCAGCACCACGCCGGTGAAAGATCATCTTATCAGATCACCATCCATGCAAACAGTGAATTTAAACTCTTAATCAGAATTTCATTTGCATTCATCTGCTAGTGAAGATAAGAATAAAATCATCATTGTAATATTTTTTAAATAATTAATGCAAAATTAAGAGCAAATCCGCTGACCTGAGGAATTCACCATATTGATGGAGATTGTGAGTTTAAACCCAGAAGATGTCGCAGTGTCCGTGGCCAGGAGCCCGGAGAGCCGTATGTGGTGGGAGGGGCGTTCTCTCCTTCCTCCATCAGTCACAGTGACACCCGATGATTATGGACATCTGTAAGCTCTTGAACCCTGTGTGAGAGGAGAGACAGCTCTTCTCTCTGAGATGCAGAATGAGCAGCAGCTCGGGAAGACGCAGTTGTCTACCCTGACACGGTTTTATCAGACTTCACCAAGTGGGGAGAAAACCAATGGAATTAATATTGTCTGCTTAGATATCAGCTTTAATCTTTGTTTAACAGCGTCCTCATGACAAGAACTCGTCCCTTTCAGTGTGTGTCCTGTTGCTGAGCCGGCCTTCAGTACCTCCGCTCAAATTGTTCCATTTTTGTGGATGTCATTGAGGCGTTTTGTGTTATTAATGTGAACAAAGTTGTCTTTTATCCGTTTATTTTTTAAACACAGATCCTTTTACAGTAGAGGTGTGTTCCAGGTCAGCTGGCTCGCTAGGCTTTAGACTTTATGTTGAGTGTGTAGTCCATGATGAAGCGACCTTGTTGTCCCTACAATATGAAATAGCTTTGTTGGAAAAACCTTTTTCTTCCAGACTTTCTTCTGTTAAATCATTAAACCCAAGACAAGACAATCCATTTGTAATAAATGACTTGCTGGTAATTCCACATCTTATTCAACTATTTATTAAATATAGCATCAAAACCCCAACCTGATTTACATAAGAGAAAAATTCTAATGCGTAGTGATCTGAATAAGAATATGGCCTGTAGCGGTGTTTGTTTTGAAATGGTGTGTTTAAAACATTCATTCTGAGACTGTGTGAAAGTGTAATGTTTAAATAATCATCAAATCATAAGATAACACCTGGAGTGAGAGTACACTCAAAAATCACCATCTCTCTCCCTCCGTCTCACTCTGTCTCTGTCTCTATCTATCTATCTCTGTCTCCCTCCGTCTCCCTCTGTCTCTCCCTCTGTCTCTGTCTATCTCTCTCTGTCTCCCTCTGTCTCTCTCTGCGCATGCGCTGGGTGTGAGTGTGCGTGCGGAAGGCTGTCTGCCAAGTTTTCCGGAGAATTTATTCAATCAGTAAATGTTTTAGCTAAAATAAAAATCTAAAGTGAGAGAGAGCGCGCTAGCAGGCACCATGGCCTCTGAGGCCGGTGTGGAGACTTTGTCCGTCCGGCACGGTGTCAGGCGTTCAGGCGAGAGCAGAACCTGATGCCGGTACAGTGCTCAGTGTTGACAGTGACCACGCCCCCAACATCCACACCGAAACACAGCAGCCGCAGACCAGCACACCACCACAGACACCAAAAGACACAAAACCGAGAAGAAAACGGGAGGAGACGTCTGAACCGACAAATAAGCCAGTCAGACCCAGAGCACCGCGGTACAGGAGAGTGAGGAGGCCGGGTGCAGCACCGCACACACACCTGTAAGCATAGAGGAGCAGGTCAACCTGTTCCTACAGCTGTCAAAAACGGTGAGGAAACAGGTAGTAAAAACGTTAAAAGAACTGAAAAAAACTAACACAACAGGTAACAAAAAACAAACTGTTTCTCAGAAAGAAGAAGAAAAAATGGACAGCAGCTGAAACCAAATCACAAACTGTAAATAAAACTGTAAATTAATGGACCAAAAAAAAAAAAAAAAAAGACTTGGGTGTTTAAACAAAAAATTGTAAATATGTAAATATTGTATGTGTGCGTCTGTGTGTATGCATGTTGACTGCGTTTGTGTGTGTACAGTAAGTATGTGTGTTCATATGCGAGTGTGTGTGCATGTGTGTACATACATATAAGGAAAAATGTAACGTAGGTTTATTTTTATTGTTTCACAATAAAGTGTGTTTAAAACCTCAAACCTCTGTCTCTCTCTCTCTGTCTCTGTCTCCCTCAGCTCCTAACCCATGTGGCAGTAATGGAGGACGAGGTCTCTGCTCCCATCTCTGTCTCATCAGCTATAATGGCTCTGCTTCCTGTGCCTGCCCTTACTTGATGAAGCTTTCTCCAAACAACTATACCTGCCAAGGTGAGACACACGCCCCAACCACACCTCCCAATGTTAGACACACCCCTAACCACACCTCCCAATGTTAGACACACCCATAACCACACCTCCCAATGTTACACACCCCTAACCACACCTCCCAATGTTAGACACACCCATAACCACACCAGTGATAGCTGCCTAGTTATAGGTGACATGGTGAACCACATATCTAGTCACACCTGTCCAGATTGGGGTCAGACCTCTCCCTCTCTCTGTCTCTCTGTCTCTAGGTCTCTCCCTCTCTCTCTTTCTCTCCCCCTCCACCTCCACCTCTTTTTGTCTTTCTTCTTCCTACTTGAAACCAGAAGGTTGTTGTACATTAGAGACTGTTCAATACCCACAGGTTTATATATGTCCTTAAAGGTGTGGCTTCTCTAGTTTGTGATCTGCACACACACACACACACACACACACACACACACACACACACACACACATCTCTTTGACTTATTTTTAAACTCTGCCATCCCGTTATTTCTATCAGAACAGAACAGAAAGTTTCTACACCAAGGTCTTCTAGTAGATGCCTTTAAACTTAAAGAAAGGGAAAAAACCTGTGATCTTGGAACAATTACAGTCCGTCTCAGGAGACTCCGGTGACCTAGCTAAACTCATAACACGGAGGGGAAACGCAGGTTCATTTGAATTTCCTGTTCTAAACCCTCTGGAGACGGTGCGGAGGTCAGGAGAGGGAGGAAACTGTAGATGGCAGAATGTAAAACACTGCAGTGAAGGTGTAAAGGTAAAACGTTAAACGCATGGTGTGTTTTTGTGTCAATGAACAGGTGCTGCTTTAATTTCCATCCGTTTTAGCTTTTAGGCGAAATGACTGATTTTACACAAGCGTTAATGACGGGGAGGATTAATATAAACAACTCTCATTCAAATAGAGCTCCAGATGTTTCCTGCTAATTACAGAAAGCACATCGTTTCATGCTGGAGACATAACTCGCCCGATTGTGTCTTTTAGTAAATATGTCAAACGATACGTAAAGTTTCAAGTAGAACCCTTTGTGGAAGCGCACACCCTGTAATTATCCACTAAACCCTTGAAGAACCTTTGTTTTGTAAGAGTGTGTGTATTAATTTGGGTAAAAACATGTTGTATCGCTTATTATTTTTGGTTATTATTATATAGAACGTGTCAGGAGTTTCACATTTGAGTGTACACTTGTGTATAATGGTTCTTCAAGGGTTTTTGTTAAAGGGTTCTGAAACACTAAGATGTAGGGTTAGGGCTTCTTCGAGGAACAACTGAAGAACCTTTAAGTGTCCAAGATTTTCTAGGTGTCCGTGTCGTGTCATGAGCTAACTCGCTCCTAACACAAAGGCTAAATCCCTCTCTAACCCCTGATCAAGGGCACTTCAAAATGCTATTTGGGATCCGATTATAGCATTAAAGATTATTATGTGTATTAGATTATTACTGTATTCTGTCACTGATGCGTGTAATAATGTAGTTCCGGCACATGTCTGTGTTTGAGATGTGTTCATACTCTACATGTATAATTTAGACACACAACATAAACATTTTATCATCTGCACTTCAAGCGTTTTAACCCATCTTCACACCGGAGAGACAGAACGCTGCTCAGGTTGATAGACGAGGCGTCTGGACAACGAGAGCGTCACAGCTCGAGGCCTTGGAGTTATAAAGGCTGTAATTTTTAAGATACCGAGTGATGAATAATTTTCCCTCAATAAATCAGATGTTTTGTGGCATTGAGTTCCTTTCAGTTTCCCTCCTGCTGTTTTTTTGAAAGCAGAGCGTTGAAATTAAATTTCGTGTGAAGACTTTTCTCAGAAAAAGCTTTAAAATCTTGTTTTGAGGTTTTCACCTTCACACCGTGTTGAGCTTGAGTTTGATCGCCACAACAACTCTCTCTCTCCAACACTTCTTTAATTTAATAAGTAATATAACACTTATTAGTTGATTTAATCTGTGTATAAACACAGCTGTTCATTGGTCAGATGCTGATCCTTTAAAAACTATGTTTCCTGATTAGGGTGAAACCACTGCAAGCACTCATGAAGGATAAAAAAAGGATAATATAATACCTTTAAAGTGAACTCGTAGATAAAACAGAGAGCAAAACTATAGAAAAAAAACATCTAGCATTCTGTAACTAACCTAATACAGAGAATTATTGAACTAACTTTGCTATTAAGATAATAATTGCAATTTAAATGATTGTGCTCTCATATTTATTAACCATTATTGTTCTGTCTGTGTCTTATGTGTCTTTTGGCATGCTCATGTGTGTATATCTGTGTATATCTGTGTGTGTGTGTGTGTGTGTGTGTGTGTGTGTGTGTGTGTGTGTGTGTGAAGTTGTGAAGAGGTTTTTGCTGTATGCCCGGAGATCAGAAATCCGCGGAGTGGACATCGACAATCCCTACATCAACATCATCACCGCGGTAACGGTGCCAGATATCACCGATGTCACAGCCGTGGACTACGACGTATCTGACGAGCGGATTTACTGGTCTGATGTTAAAACTCGCACAATAAAACGGGCCTCGATTAACGGGACCAAGCTGGAAGTCGTCATATCTGGAGGTACGGTGTGTAGATAAACTATATTATATATTATATATACTGTATATTATTAAACTGTACTGTATCATGTGAGAGTGTGCTGCTCAGTGTGACTTACAGGAAGTGCTGAAAGAAAAACTATTAAAATAATGATACTTTTAAAAAAAATTTTTTGATTTTGACATACATTGTCTTTAAACGTCTTAATTATTGTGATTCAAAATCTTAAAAATTCATAAGTAAATGAAGGAGCAGAAGTCATGCCGAGATGCTGAAACCTTCCACATAAATGTGTTTTCAGCCTCTAAAACAGGGTTCGGTATTTCTCTTTGGTCTCCTTTGACTTCTTTCTCCTACCACACCAGAACCACCAGTAGCAAAGATTTATAGTTCTATCTGTCTGTGCTACTTGCTTTCTTCCAGCAGGTAGCTTTGAACGCTCCTAGTGCTGCAAAATTATGGTACGGTTTTATCTCAGGTAGCATTTCTTGACATCCTGGTAGCACTTTGTGACATGTGGTTTTTAATTTTGTCTGAATATAATCCCTATCGCTTTAACTCTGGCAGCACTTTCTGGCAGGTTGATTTAACGTTATCGTTAATCCATTAGTCAAATGTTAAATTAACCCTGCTAATAAAATAAAATGTGCAATAAAACACACAAATTATTTAAAATGTTTTTATTTATTTATTTTTTTTACTTTTCATACCAAAATAATCCCACAAATTTCTGGGAGTAGTAGCATAGATTTATGGGTGAGGCTCTAAAACAGCGAAACGGGTAGGACGATTTTACACATTGCTACAGTGGGTAGGACAGAGTGACGGGTAGGACGATTTTATAAAACACTGGCTCATCAGACTGTTTCAGACTGTTTAAAAAGTGCAGTAAAAGATGCTGAAAGGTGAAAGACATGTTAAAGGATCTTTAACTGGGGTTTGTTTCGATTGTTAACTTCGTGTTTTGTTTTTACTGTGGTCTCGTTTTAGACTTGCTGAATGCTCGAGGTTTGTCTGTGGACTGGTTGTCCAGGAACCTGTACTGGATGAGCTCAGACGGTGACGAGACTCAAATTAACGTCGCTCGTCTAGACGGGTCGCTCAGAACCACCGTGGTTCACGGCATCGACAAGCCAAAGTGTCTCGTCCTGCACCCGGTGAAAGGGTACGCTTATCTGTATAAACATGTGTTTATAGAGCAGGGTGTGGACTGTTCTACACACACACACACACACACACACACACACACACACACACTATACGATTAGTTAATTAGTGTCAGGGTGTCTGAGTGAACGCTACACACACGTTACTGAGATAATTACTGAATCATGCTCTTTAATATTCGCTTGCGCATGTGTGTGTGTCTTATTAAGTCTGTCTCAGCACACACACACACACACACACACACACACACACACATACACACACACACACACACACACACACACACACACACACACACACACTCATTAAGAAGCCCTTAATCAGCCAGTCCTGTGTTAGCGTTTATCTTCTCCCTGCTCTTCATTTTCTAAGCCCCTCCTGCCTGATGTGTGTAGAGCAGATTGTGTTCCAGATAGAAAAATCTGATGGATTTGTTTCTTTAAATAATTAAACCCTGACGACACCCTCGTTCTCCGTCCGTGTCGCGTTTCCCTGGCGTCAGCCGTGCCACACTGAAACGCAGTCACAGCACTAAACACAATCACTACTAAAAGTGAGTAAAAGCTCTTCAGGCAGAACCTCCGAGTGAAATAAATCACCAGGACGAGCACGCACTCCTGACTCCACAACGTAAAAGCGATGACATGAACCTTTTACTTTTCGATGTGCTGTGTTTCAGCAGAGAGCCGTCTCCTGAACTGGGAGTGTCCTCACACCTGGGCTGAGTGTTAGCCTGATCTGTCAGTGTATTGGTGACCTCACCGCATGCTTCGACACGCAGTTTAATCATCATAGTGCAGAATGAAATGTTACTGCGCTGTACGGTGTTACAGTCGGGCCTCACTCCTGAGCGGAGAACTTTGGAGAACTCTCAGTACTTTCTTCCTTTTGCATGAGAGTGAGTGACAGAAATATCCTGCGTCCACCTCAACACAAACAGTAAAGAAAACTACTATTGTTGTGCCCCATATTGCACTTGAATGTAACACTGGAGTATTGAATATTTAATTTTATGATTTTTATTTAAACACTAGGCATCCTAAATGCGGTTTCACTAATAAGTGCTCCGTCTCAGACACTCTGTACAACAGGATGTTCACTAGCTTATAGATCATGTGTAGAAGAGATTAATTTGTTATTATAAAGCTGACAAGGTGGACCGAGCCAGACGCGAGGTCGCGGAGGAGGTCGAGGGTGAGCAGCGGCTTCTGCCCCCGTGTCCACACCCCTTTCGTCTGAGTCTGTGGTATAGGACACAGTGAGACAGGAATCGTGAGTGAGCAGCCAGGATATGTTACTCACCAGTCGGACCTTCTGTGGTCCTTTTACGATGATGATGATGATGATGATGATAGCAGCAGATCGTTGAGAGGAAACGCAGTGGTGGAGCTGCCCTTGGTGCTGAATGTGTGCTTTTTCATTTGTTTTAAAATGTGAAGTGTGTGATTGAATAAAGGCGTGAGTCGTAGGCCCGCCCCCACAGTTATTAAATAATGAATTTGTTGTTTTTTCCCTAGAATGATGTACATACAGTATGTGGTGTTGCCCGAGTTACTTCTATAAGACTCACCTCATACACTTTCATCAGGGTTGCGCTAGATCGTTAGCGTGTACTCGTTAGCGCAGTAATGAATCCCTGCAGCGTTCCACTGATGTGCAGATGTAGAAATGTGGTTCTGTCTTTCTTAGTGCTTCAGTCTTATTGTAGCACGAAACAATATTACACTGAAAATAGCTGCATAAACTTCAGCACTAATTGAAAGTTCTAATTTAACCTGAATGCACTTTAATTTTCTTAACGAGCTTCGCTTGATCTCAGGCTTCTGATAAAAAAACTTTTAACATGACACAGTGTCTGCTAATGTAAAGGACGAACTAGAGCACCGTGCTCGGGCGGATGTCTATACTGTGAACTGTGTGTGTGTGTGTGTGGTTTTGCAGGAAAATGTACTGGACCGATGGAAACGCCATAAACATGGCCAACATGGACGGCAGCAACAGCAAGATCCTGCACCAGAACCAGAAAGATCCAGTCGGTAAAGTCCTGCTCATCTCTAGAGCGTTTATACAGAACATTCCAGGTGTCTGTGTTATTTAGGGACGGGGTCACAGTTCAGCCTCATGACTGAAGATTAATGCATATAGATGAAGCAGGTAATCAGGTAAAGGTCAGGACTAGTGAGGGAGTGTGGCACGTTGCAGATCTACCTGAAGCTCAACTCTAACATCTGCTGCATCAGCAGGAGCTGAGCTTAATTCACTGTCGATGTAATGGAGATAGATCACACCTCTAATGCCTCTGGGTACATCAGCACTGATTATGTGCATCTTATTCTTCATGATACATTTATTTATTTATTTATTCATTCATTTTTCATTTATTTATTATGCTAAAATAATTGCAGGGAGATCCTGAGGAGAGTCCCGGTCCTAATGACTTCTCACAAATATACAAAGAACACACACACACACACACACACACACACACACACACAATAGGTTAGAGAGCTCTTGACAACACTTCCTGATGCGGTGAGACGCCATGCCACGTGTCAGACACAGGACTTCAGATCTCCATAAACAGTTAGCTCCAACAGTTAGCGTGTCCAGGAAACAGACAAAGCTGAGGACAAAACCAACAAGGTGGATAAAAAAGGTGTGGAACCATTTAACTGGAAATGAGGACCGAGTGAAACAGATATACACACTGTATTGCCAAAAGTATTGGCTCACCTGTCTTCACACACATATTAAGGTGTTCTGTCAGGTTGAGGTCAGGGCTCTGTGCAGGACAGTCAAGTTCCAAACCACACCAAACTCATCTACGTCTTTATGGACCTCGCTTTGTGCACTGGTGGACAGTCATGTTGGAACAGGAAGAGGCCATCCCCAAACTGGTCCCACAGAGTTCGGAGCAGGAAATTGTCCAAATGTCTTGTTTTGCTGAAGCATTAAGAGTTTCTTTCACTGGACGTAAGAGGCCGAGCCCAACTCCTGGAAAACAACCACACACCAGGTCCAACATGACTGTGCAGAGAACTTGACTGGGCTGCACAGAGTCCTGACCTGGAGTCCTGGATGTATTAGAGGCGGAGACTGTGAGCCACGCCTTCTCGTCCAACATCAGTGTCCGACCTCACAAATGCTCTTCTGGAAGAATGGTCAAGAATTCCCATAAACACACTCCTAAACCCTTAACAGAGGAGTTGGAGCTGTTATAGCTGTGCAGGGGGGCGGGGCCAACATCTAATTAAACCCTATGGATTTAGAAATGGATGTTACTTTAGTTCACATGCAGCTTTTGTCAAAAATACTTTTGTCCATATAGTGCAGTGGTTCTCAAAGTGTGGGG
>JAOTQY010181470.1:0-11463 GCA_026413445.1 Dolichallabes microphthalmus | reverse complement strand
TGCCCTAAGTTTCCTGGGATAGGCTCCAGGCCCCCGCGACCCTGTATATAAGGATTAAGCGGTACAGAAAATGAATGTATTTTCCAATAAAATATAATTAACTACAGTAGCCATTTAATGATGTTATTTCATTACCCTTGTACATGTGATTTACTAATCTGACGTTTGATTCAAAGTTCTATTGAGCAACAGTTCTCACTTATGTAATCGAGTATATTACCCTGTGGTCTAACATACAGTCCTTTCAGTCCAGTTCATGTTTTTTTTATTCTCCACAAAGAAAAATGTCCTTGTCTGGTGAATAACTTTTTATAAGGTATCATTCAATTATTTTTTATGTTTAGAAACTGACAAATGCTTGCTTTAGCATGCAATATAGCCAATGCTTTCATATTAGCCAATGCTTGCACTTGCATTTTTTTACCACAAAATTTCAGTTGCCCAGTTAATAATGTGTTTTAAAAATGTGTGTAATAAAATGTTGTTTAAAAATATATTTTTTAAATATCAATTGTAGACTTCATAAATATGCAATAACTGTTCAGGTGTCCCTTTGGCATTAGGCAACTGGGAGCGGACTGCTCATGGGCCATAATTTCATGTGATATGTGGGTCAGATGAACATACTGTCGTAGAGGTAGGCCAGAACAGGACCATGATATCTCGGCCAATAATTTTCCTAAGTGGGTTTGCAACGGCTGGCAATAAATATATGAATTCATTCATTGTCAAATGCAACAAACTAAAATATATTGTTATATATTTTCAAGCATGTTATATAATACATTATTACTAGATACCTGATGCCCAAATTTAGTCTATGAGGGTAATCACATTTACTTAAAGGTACAGTGAACTAAAAATAAGTAAAATGTATTTTAATTTGTGTTCCAGATCATGATTTTTAGCTTTTGTTTGTTTGTTTGCTGGGGGGTAATGCAATAAGAAGAGAAACTGTAGTGTTGTGTATAGAAGTTTGTAGCCCAACTTAAAATTTATTTTTAAGTCATAAATAGCTGACACACAATAAATGCACCCATTCTGACCTTACACTGGCTTAACAATGTATTACACTATTAGACAAAGAGTTTGAATACATATATTATAGATGGACATTGACCCTCACAGCTGAGTTGGACTTAGCCTTTGTACCAGCAGTGATGAGCTTAGCCATTTCAAATCAGGACTGTAACTTCAAGATGGAAGACTAGCTGCTGAAAAAAGAAATATATATTTTTATGATAAAAGTATGGCCCCAGTTTTGGCCCCAGTTAAACACTTTGTGTTTATACCAGTGAAGATTTGTTGCAGACATATTCCATAAACACTTTGTAACTGATTTTAATATTTTGTATTACTTATATTCATTAGAGCTTTCGTGACTCAGGCGGTTGAGGCTCTGGGCTGCTCATTGAAAGGTTGGTAGTTTGGGCCCCGCCGTTGCTGTGTTGCCACTGCTGGATGGCACTCTAACCGTACACCCATTAAAAATTATTCTCCCATTTCCACTCCCCTCATCCATTGTCCTGGATGAGACAAGAGGAGGGTTGGGTGATGGGATCCCTACAGTATATGTGACACTTGTATTCTTTATTTGAAATCTTTTTTTTTTTTGTAATTTTATCATCTGATGTTGGCCAGATGATAAAATGAGAAATGAGAAATATGCAATCCAATTTTTTCCCTCCATGTCTTTGTGAGGAAGGTTTTACTTGTGCTGCATTGTGTGGTGCTATAAAAGGACTATAAAATACATTGAGTTTCTGATCACACCTTATCAGAATTAATTCCAAAAAGCAAAGCCCTACCTTCCGTTTTAAGGTCCGCTTCTTGATCCACAACCTAATTACCACTAAAGGCTGACTACTAATCTATTTTAAGCCCCCATTACCTAAATTGTAAATGCTCACATAAGTAAATATTTACATGAGCACAAGATCTAAAGAGAAATTGACAACAATAACGTATAAGTCCAAGCCTGTAAAGTTGTAATCAGTACCAGGTCCCACATTAATTTACTTTCAATTTTGTTTAATGTGTAATGCTTTTCCACATCATCACTACTACACAGTAACATTTCAGGTGTTTCTAATGAGGTTTTGTGCTTCTTTAGTCCACAATCTTCTACTGACAAACAACACAGCAATACTTTAGTGTATTGCTATGCAATACGTGACATAATTTACGTTACATCAATACAACACAATCATCTGTCCAATTCTTTTTTACCCGATTTTCTCCCCAATCTAGTCGTGTCCAATTCCTCCCCGCCGCTAGGGGGCTCCCACATTAAGGCTGCTTACTACCATTCAGCCGGGAGGGTCGCAGACTATCACGTGTTTCCTCCGAACTACATGACGCCAGCCGACAGTATCTTTTCGAACTGTTCGCTCACGTTGGGGGTGGCGTAACACACTCGAGGACAGCGCTATCCGCTCCCTCCGCGTGCGCGAGCTCTAGTACCTCTCATCCCTCCCCCCTGAGAGAGCTCGGCCAATTTAGCTCTCTCTGTGCCTCCAGCTGTGAGAGGAAAACAGCATCACTGGGATTCAAACCTGCGATCCCAGATGATAGGGCGAGTGCTTTAGCCCACTCTGAGGCAATACAACACAATCGTAACGTGTTATGAAAAACACAAAAAATACAACAACAACAGAAACATGCAGCCTTTTTTATTCATCATTGATCAAGAGGCAGTGATAGCTCAGGAGGTTAAAGCTGTGGGTTACAGATCAGAAGATTGGGCCACTGTTGGGCCCTTGAGTAAGGCCCTTAACCCTGTCATTTGTCATGGCTGATCCTGCTGTCTGACCCATGGGATTTGTGAAGAAAACTATTTCACTGTGCCATAATTTATATGTGACGAAAAAGAAAAAACACACACACAAAAAAACGAGTTGCCTATGGCCAGGTGTAATAGTCAGTAATAGGCATTCAACTGAAGGGAAAGCATATTCTACTTGAAATATGAACATTTCCATTGTTGTATTAAATTAGAAAATAATGCAAAATAGACACATTTTCACTGTGTTTGTGTGTAGAGGTCTGCGTGTTTGTTTCAGAGTCTGTGTCTGTAGTAATATACAGTAGGCACATATTAGTTTTGCATGCTGAACATCATAAAGATATAGAAAAGAGAGCAGTGGTCAGAGTTCCACTCTAATCGCTTAACTGTGATCTCAATGATTATTATCATAAAATAAGCTTGTGTTAGTCAGACAGTTAACTAAATTACCTGGGTACATGGTACACACTGTACATTCTAATCAGTCTGTTATTGTCTGGAACACTTAAGTTTAGTTTAGTGCACACTCCTACTTTCAACTATAGTCTTAGAAACACAATAAGCGGAAGATTATTGTACCTAAGGTTAAAAATGGATTCTGGCATCCTTGAAAATATTTTCATTTGATGAACAATATCAATATAAATGTATTCTATATGATGAAATGATCCTTCTTTGTAACATTACTTCTCTCTCCATATGTAAGAATTTCATGTTGTGTGCAACACTGGATGTTTTAGACAGTCAAGAGTTACAAACCTAGAAAAATAACCTTGATTTAAAATGGACTCAACATCATAAACAAATAATTATAAACTTTGTCCTATTTTCCTATTGGAGGAAGGACAAAGACTGGTTTTGTAATCTGATTGGCAATGCTGATCCAATACTGAGGTTTTGAAAACAAATGCAGTAACCAAAATCAATAGTGACAACCTCTAAAATCTCAGCATGACGTTCTTGCTTGTATGAACATAATTTTCTATTTAGTAAATAAATTAGCATTCATTTATGTATTAATTTGCAGTTGTAGTTCTTTTTTAATATGAGTCATATTATTGTCATGAACCATGAT
This sequence comes from Dolichallabes microphthalmus, assembly GCA_026413445.1. NCBI lineage: Eukaryota > Metazoa > Chordata > Actinopteri > Siluriformes > Clariidae > Dolichallabes > Dolichallabes microphthalmus. The sequence goes on along the minus strand of JAOTQY010181470.1, from coordinate 7,603 downwards.
AACAGTTTTGTTTAATTTTTCCAAAATAAAAAAAATTAACATCAATAAAATGACTCACAGATACAAATCAGCCTAACATGTCTGTTTTACATGTTGTAATATGCTTACATCTTAAAGTGTAGTTTCATAGCATTACAGGTCCTATTTGAAACAAAATCCAGTTAGATCAGTGCATTGCAGTGCCAAAGCATTCTGTCTTTTAAGTGGCAGCAGAGTTACATTGTTTGACCAAATACACATTTAATCCCAGGGCAAGCCAATAACTTTTTATACTGTATCTAACGGTTATGAGATAATTAGTCCCATGTCATTTTGCCATGTATGAAGCGTCCTAACATGCACAATAACAGCAGGAATTATGAATATCTTTCTTATAGGCTAGAAAGTGATTGTGTGATGGAGTAGGAATACTAAAGGTTTTTATTCCACATTTGTGCAAACACATCTACAAACAAAGTGCCCCCAAACGTGAAGGTGGGGGGAGCAGGTCATATTTAACATTTAAAAGTTCATTACAATTGGACAATTTACAGTATGTTCCAGAGTTCAGCGTCAAAGGATTTTACAGCAAGCCTTTAACGCCCTCCAGCAATGCTACTGTATATAAAACTTCGATGTAAAGCGCTGAAGCTCAAGACAGTGTATGAAGCCCATACCACTGATAAGTTTTGTTTTTACTTGTTTGCAAAATGTTACAGTAGCCACCTGCTTAAGTAATATTTCAGAATCATTGGCTGATAATCAGTGATTCAGCATCTATAATATCAGTGTTTATGTGCAATATAACATGATTGAAGGTAACAACACATAATTATTCTTTGCTAAGCTGTTTCCTTTACCCTGCTACAGATTAGTAGTAGATGATACATTATATGGTTTATAGGTCAAAATGACCTTTTGTTTTTCTCAGTAAGGTGAACAGAAGGTGAACCTGGCTGGGAAATCATAATACCGTCTTTGTATTTGCAATACAGGTATGTGAACATTTTTAAATAATGAAATTGTAATCTTTTTTTATGGTTTAATTTTTTTTTTTGTGATAAATGATTTAGGCTTAACTGTTCCTATGGGGTAAAGAACAGTGGTACAATGTGTAGCACTGCTGCTTCACAGTTTTCATAAGTGAGTTCCACCTTTTCCCAGAGTTTGTTTAAAATATATGTTGAGGAAATAAAATAATTAAAATTTATTTTAAAATTAGAGATTATTAGACAATATAAGGGAGTTGTTGTTGTTGTTAATCTTTCGGGTGCTTCTGTTGAGGGGTCACTAAAGCGGATGGACCATTCGGATTCGCACAATAACCTGGTTTTACGCCAGATGCACTTCCTGTCACAACTCTCCCATTTTATCCGGGCTTGGGCCTGGCACTACAGTATATCCAGCAGCTGAGGTTTGGGCATGGGCTGGGAATCAAACCTGGGCCTTCTGCATGGCAGGCAAAAGAAACCTATCACTGAGCCACCCCAATAGATGATATAGGGGAGAAACCTTAAACAGAACCAGACTTCCATCCTTATTTGGGTGATAGTGCAGCCATCAGGGCCGGTTCTACGGGGGGGCAAGAGGGGGCAGCGCCCCCTCAAATAAATGTCTTGCCCCCTCAAATAAATTTTTTTGCAATGATCGGCACACGCTCATCGCGAAGAACAAAAATTATGAATTGGCTGGGGCAGTGTATTTGGTCATTTTATCAGAGATTTCTTTTGCTTTTTGGATTCAGTAGCCATGCTTGAAGTTTTGTGCACATAGAGTTAATAATTGACTAATTTTATTAAATTAACAAGGGAACCATTTAACAATGAATATACTGTATGTTGAATGTCCAATATGGAGAAGTATGCAAGAGTCAGTGACAGAAGATGTATCATGTCCTATTTCATGTGTATGTCTTTCCTGTTAGCCTTTATTTCACCTGTGTTACCTGAAACGCATGTCTTATTGCTTCCGAGAACCCCATCAAGTCCACCATCTGAGTAAAGCATGCAAACGTGTCCCCTAGTGGAACATTCCAGAAATGTTGTTGACTGACCTGTACACAAACCAGATTTTCTGTTGTAGAATAATAAATAAGTCTTAGTTCCAGTATCTAATGTGTTAGATTTTCAAATTGCACATATTAACATTATTTTAAAAATGGATAGGAACAAATATGTTTAATAATGCTGAATTAGAATTGAACAGAGGGCTCTAAAGACAAGCTTTTATGACTGTCATAAATTTGCATAACCTTCTTCCTTATATAACAGGAGGATAATGTGGTTATATTGTGTGGATATTTTCTTCTCTCTCTCTCTGCCACTACTCACTACTATTACTTGACCAGTGTTGCTACTGCTGCTGCTACTACTGTACTAGGTGTGTGTGTGTGTGTGTGTGTGTTAATCACGGTGGGTGGACTACAGAGGATCTTAGATGGATGGATATACACACTACCGCTCAAAAGTTTGGGATCACTTGCAAATTTCTTTGTTTTTGTATAGTGATTTATTTTTTACATTCTACAACAAAACTGGGGAATTCATTCTAAACTATGAAATAACTCTTATGGCATTAGGTGATTGTGTAACAACAACACTAACAGTCTGTTGTTAATTTAAGACATGATGGTCAGCTGTTCTGGAACAGTTCTTACAAGGATACGCGGTATAGAAAATGAATGAACTGTTTTATGCATATTGTGAAAATCTCTCTCTCTCTCTCTGTTAATACTATGGCGCCCCCTGCTGAATCACCAAGCGAACAAGACTTCCAAAAAAAAAAAAAATCCGACTTTACAGTTTAATCTATTTAACTTGTGTCAGTTTCGTTTATTTCATATAATCACAATTCAACGTCTAAAAACATTGAATTCATCTTTTTTTTGGACTCCTGAGAAGTATTTTATTCACCTCATTTCACTTGATTAAATGTAATGTAATAATTCGACGAAACCGCTTGTCCCCCCCCCCCTCGTTGAGTCGCAAATGGTTTTTTTTTTTTTTTTTCCATAGTGTGTGTCGCCAAAGGGGCCTTTTCCGACGAGGAGCGTATTTGGACTAGACCACTCCATGGCATGGGGGGATGATCTCTAAACGCTCAGGATGACTTACTTTGAACATTTGATTATTTTATGAGTATGTTTTAGTATTACTATAGGTATAGGTTAATAACATTTATTGGAAGACATTTCAATTTGCAAAAAAGGAGAAAAATGTCGCAAATAAACCAAACGCCTTATGAGGTTCCCCCTACTCACCGTTGTGGTCTCGCCCATGGACAGGCGAGCGGGCAGGTCCGGGGTATCGGGTCTCCCGGTGGCAGAAATGATGATGATGAGGAGGAGGAGGAGGCGGTTTCAAGTGGTAGCTTTAGTCATCGTTTGACCGACCCTGCTTTCTTAAAGGGGAGGAAAAGTGAATGTTACGGATGTTTTAGTGTATTCTACAAGCTGTGCGGGAATGAATACGCTGGGGAATATACTTTAAACGTATTGTCGTTATTTTACTATATCATTTCTACTCTTCTTGAAGGTAAGTTCAAGTTCATACTAAAAAGAAAGCTGTTTTCAGACGTTCACACCCGACCACCTGCTGGTTAAACTTACTTTCCTGTTGTTTATTTACACAAAAAACTAACTTCTTGCTGAATATTAAAAAAAAAACAAAAACGCTGTTTTAACTGTTTTAAGAGATTCCGAGCAGCTTTTCTGTGTGTGTGTGTGTGTGTGTGTATTCGCGTCAACGTTCCACATGAGCGCTAGGTGATGATGGTACAGTAGGTGTGGCCCGACCGTGTTTATCCTCTAAATATCCGGTGCACAGAGATTTATTTAGTTATTTATTTATTTAAAAAAAATGTTTATATTAGATTTGCAAAATACAATCTTTTAAAATGTTAGGGAAAAATCACTGGCAGTTTAAAGTCGTGCAGTAAACGTGTAAAAGGGGAAAGAAGCAGTCAGTGTGTGTCCTGTAATTGTTACCAACTGAGTCACAACCACTTTCAGATCGCTGTGACAGAAGTTACAGTAACACGAATTATAAAGCAGCCAAACACATTTAATATCTTCTTTATGACTAATTGCACGACTAGGTCCCCCCCCCCCCAAAAAAAAGGAGGGGGGGTATTAGGGATAAACCAATCCAAAATGATCAAATCTGGTGGCACATGTTCTTATTATAAGTGTCTTTGTTCTACCGGAGTAAGAAAGCATTGACCCTTCCATAACATGTTCAACAAACAACCTGGTTTAAGTATAGAAGAAGAAAAAAAAAGCTCTTTCCTTGGGCATATGTGATGAGCCAGCACATAAGGTGTTCGTTTTGGGCTCAGCTTATGGTTCAGTGGAGCAGGAGAAAGCCATCGGATTTGTGTTCTGCCGATCTTTTGACACCAGTCAGGATAGATTTCGGTTAACCTGCTTTCAAGCGCAGGGGCTTAATGAGGCTCACACGAACACAAGGAGGCTAATGGGCTTGATGATTTATGCATGATGGGCCAGAGTTGACTCGCTACCCCTCCACAGCCACCAGGAGACTTGTACTGTACCAAGGCAGCTGATGTCATCAAACCCGCACATGTTAAAATGTCCTTCATGGAAATACAGTACTATACACAATCACCTAAGATATACAGAAGAAACAGGTCTATCAGTGACTAGAGCATTGTAATTATTTTTATTTTATTTTGCACAGATATCATACTGCAAATTCCATGTCGTATGTTGGTGCAAAAGTCTGGTTAAAAATAAACACGCTGGTTAAGTGGGTAGGATTTAGGTTGTGGTAATGTGTACTACTGCAAGAAGAGAGACCGAGATCAAATAGTAAAACTACATTCAAAATAGTCTTTGGAAAAAGTTTAAAACGTTTATATATATATATATAATTTTTTGAAGGCCAGTAGTTTTTGATGCTCATGCATAGCAGTTGTAAAACATCTCAATAATCTTTTGAAACTGGAGAGTTACAGGGTAATGAAGATCCAAATTTGTAATAAAACACAAAAGTACACTTTCTCATCAAAATGTTTATAGTAGTTATATTATACACAAATTCATAGTAGCAAAATGCTTTAGTAGCAAAAAGTGCTTTTTACACCACTGCCCCCAAATTTATATATTTTTTTTAATTTAAATTTGGCATCTTTTCATGGAAAAAACTATTACGCTAAATTTCAGCTCAGTATTTGTACTACCCCCATGTCGATGTTATTTGAACCCGAAAAAAAGGACCTGCAGGACCAGTCGTTTTGTATGCACAACATTGTCTTTTTTTTCTCTATGTCGCTGTATTTTGTTCTGCTGACTGGAATGTTCTGGGTTTTAATGTGGCTTGGCAAGCATTTGAAGGAAAGTGGGAGTAAAACTCAACTACACCCGTGGTTATGAATGAGCAGAGCAGCAGTGACATGTGACTCAGATTTCAGGGCCAAGCTGAGTGAAACCACTTCCGTTTGAAGACAATGCAAAAAAATATTAGAAGAGTCCTTACAGAACCTCTCACCTGAAAGCATAATTAATAAAGCATAAAGGCGAGTTTACTAAACCTAGCAAAGTGCAAAAAGAGACATTTTAACTATACCAGAAATGTTTGCTTGCGTTAATACAGTACAATATGGAATAATAATTTGGCATGTTGATTCTTCTGAGTTTATCTTCTGCTCTATTCATTAGATTATTTCCTGCCAGCGAAATTTTGGCTATGTTGGTTTACATCACATTTAAAGCTAATTATTCTAAAAGAAAGAAAGTAAATAGGCAAAGGACTAAGTATTAGATACAAATCTGGGAGGACATGAGGTAACTAACAAGTGGTCACACATGGTCAAGTCTGAGGAGATGGTGTATCCGAGTATAGACTACTATATATAAAAATTTGTCTTTAACCTACCTACACTTCACCCACAGTACTGTGTAAAAGTCTTGAGTCACACCTCATTTCTTTAAATAAAAATTTCTTTCATTTCAATTAAGAAATGCCTCTGCAGCAACTTTATTTCCCCTCTCGTCTGTTCCAACCACTCAGCATTCAGCTTGTTCATCTTCCGTCATCTACACCTCACCATCATCAGTACCTCTCATTGACAAGAAAAGAGTTTTTAGAAATAGTTAAATGCTAAAAATCAGCTGATCGGCTTTATTGTAACCAGTGATATTATTATTTTAGGTTGAAGCCCACATACATGTCTGCCTGTCTTTCTGTACAGCAGAACTCTCTGCCTAACTTATTAATACAAGGAAATAAAATGTTGCAAGATTGAGTATCTTATGCCTAGTTTACGCTAAGTTGTACTTCTTTCGTCATCGGCGAAATACACTCTCTGTTCGGGTAACTGTAGAGTGAATCTCAGATGAGAAATGGAAAAAGTAGATCAAATGAAAATTAAGTTTTGTCTTAAAACGACTCCAGTGTGTTAAAATTCACTTACACCACTTCATTGTTGTTATTTCAGAGGTGAGAATATTAAGTAATCCCAGTATAAATATTCAGTTGAGCTTTCCTAATTAATATCTGTTGGTGTATGTGTTTGTTTACATTGAGCAAGAAGTTTATTAGTAGCTTATTTTAAAGTAGATTATTAAATCTCGCGCATAACTTCATAATATCACTTTTACTCAACATTTTTTATTTTAATTATGGTGCAGGTTAAACTTCTGATGGGTATTTAAGTACTGCAGAAGTTTCAATAAATTCTGTCCACCCAGTTTTGCGTGATGAATTATGTTTTAGCGCATAACACTGGGCTCCCAGTTCGGGTATAACTGTATACAGTTATACCGAACTATATTTATCAGGTATAAATGTAACTACCTGTGTTTTATCTGATAGTGACTCTTCACTGTTTGTTATTAGCACCATGGTTTCGGGACCTATGAAAGAAACTTCCCACATTTATCTGCCCATTCATCTTGTTCAGTTTTCATAGTCTTCTGCATACTCTGTCTATACACGGTACTGTATACTATCGAGTTGATTGGCTTTGTTAACGCATATAGCTACGCTCATCTAGAGGTAACGTGCAAAATCTAGCACATACTGTAACTTCATAACTAAACTTCTACTATTTGATTTCATTTATGGCGCAGGTTTAACTTCAGGCAAATACCTGAAAACTGCCACAGTTTCATTAAATTCTGTCAGACATAAACACACAGAAAAATTTCTGAGACTGGTCTTGGGTTCTCCAATGTATGAAATGTAAAGGTATCATTGAAAGACTGAGGTTTGACCACATTTCCTTTATTTAAGGTTAGTGATGCTCCGATTGATCGCCCACCGATCATGATCGGCTGATTTTGGCTAAAAACAGCTTGATCGGCGAACCCCAAAAGCGGCGATCAAAAAAGCCGATCACTTGACGGATATTACTCGTGCGACTTTTTCACACGTGCTGCATATGGCGTTATATTCATGCCACTATTCTGAGCGCATGGTTTGACATTTTAAGAGCAGACAAAGCACTCTATGCGCGTGCAATATCTCCACTGCGCGCTCAACAGCTCGATTCTGCGCGTGCATTTTCCCCCTTGCTCGCTCAACGTGTTCTCGATTCTGTGCGCGCTCAACTCTGTCTGCACGCGCGTGCAATATTTATTTTCTGTGCAACATTCCCCTGCCAT
>JAOTQY010181449.1:0-10000 GCA_026413445.1 Dolichallabes microphthalmus | reverse complement strand
AGTTTTAGCCGAGTATAAAAGCCTGTAAACTCTCACTGCATTCTGCTTAATCAAATGAGGCTTAAATAACAGGAGACGCCAGCTAGTAGAGAAACACTACAGAATAATGTGTGTGTGTGTGTGTGTGTGTGTGTGTGTGTGTTGATAACCAATAAACTAGATCACCTGTGACTCCTGTAATTTGACCTTTTGGTTCCCACGGCGCCTGCAGCCATGGATCATATTCTTAACCTTCGCATTGCTGAAACTCTCAACGCGTGTGCAGGTGAAACCCTGCAACACCTGGAAGGAGATACTGCAGAGAGAGAAACACACGACTATACTGTACTGTTCACTGTTCAGGTGTGCTGTATCAGGACCGCTACATCAGGTGTGTTACAGCAGGTGTGTTATATTAGGTATATTATTTCAGGTGTATTATAGCATGAGTATTATATCAAATGTGTTCTATGAGCTGTGTTACAGCAGGTGTGTTTTATCAAGTGTGTTACAGCAGGTGTGCTATATTTGGTGAGTTATCTCAGGTGTGTTGAGACAGATGTTATCATCGCAGGTGTGTTGCAGCAGGTGTGGTACATCAGGTATGTTATCGCAGGTGTGTTGTTGCAGGTGTGTTGTTGCAGGTGTGGTACAATGTGTTACATCAGATGTGCTATGTCACGCTACAGCAGACGTATTACACCAGGTTATGGTTCTACACAGCGTTACCATTCACAAACATCTTACAAAACTCACTTGTCTGCATTGGGGTACACATCAGCCACAACATCAAAGAACAGCATGGCCTGTGGGGAACACATTCACACACACACTTTTACAATCTCAGTGCTTTTCACTGATTTTCAGTTTTAAATCCTACATGGATTCACAAACACATCACATGTTGTGTTTAGTGTGATTTAGTGCTTAACTCCAGATCCTAATATGTACCGTGTAGAGGGTAAAAGAACAACTGGTGGAGCACAAAGACAAGAGAAATAGGTGACTAGGGATAATGAGTTAACCCCATGTGTCTTCTTAAGTCTCTTTCTTAGACTCATACATTTTCCCCCTGATTTTCTCCCTAATTTATTCATGTCCAATTCCTCCCCGTCACTAGGGGGCGCTCCCACATTAAGACTACTACTACTAGCAGTCGGTTGGGAGGGCCGAAGACCATCACATGTTTCCTCCAAACCACGTGTCGCCAGCCGACCGCATCTTTTCGAACTGCTCGCTTACGCACCGTTGGGGGCGGAGTAACACACTCGGAGGACAGCGCTATCCGCTCCTTCCACTTGCGTGAGCTCGCAGATGCCCCTGATTGGCGGTAGAGCCATAATTAATGTGGGAGCACGAAGTACCTCTCATCCCTCCCCTCTGACAGAGCTGGGCCAATCAGCTCTCTCTACACCACCGGCTGTGAGAGGTTACAGCATCACCCGGGAATCGAACTCTCAATCTCCAGATGATAGGGCGAGCACTTTACTAGATCAGCACAACTGATAAAATGGTGGTTACTAATATCCAACAGTAGCTTAAATAAAATACAGTATTTCAGTTTGTTCAGCTGTAAGTGACATTAGCTTGAAGCTGAACCTGAGAAGAGGTCCATTGTTTCTGATTGAGTATTGTTGCTGATTGCTGAGACACAAATGCAAGATATGGGCACGGAATCAACGGTGCCATGCTGTCCGGTATGTTCTGCACAATAACATCAGGAGTGGCGTTCACTGAGATAATCTACAGAAAATAGGGAGAGAGAGATAGAGAGAAGCATATCATGTTGATAAAAATGGTTAATACATACAACCCCAAATCAGAAAAGGCGATCCTCCCATCTTTGCTCCTAAAGGAGTAGGCCTTTCCTTGATGCTTCTTTTGTACCGAATCATGATTGCAATCACCTGTTAACATCACTAGTTTCAAATCACATCATTATCTAGTGATTATACCTCATTACTACCCTGCATTGCCCCCGTCCCAACTTTTTTTTAAAAATGTGTTGCAAGCCTGAATGGTAAGAATGGATATTTATTTACAAATCAAATGATGCTGAAAAATACATGACTTATTTTGTGTTCATAATGTCTGCAATGAAATACAATTTGAGGGAAAATTATAACTTGCTTTTTTCTTTTTTTATTCACATTTTTCACCCTGTCCCAACTTTTTCTGATTTGGGGATGTACATCAGGCTGTAACATCTATTTAAAACATCATGCAGCAAATGGCGAGCCAGCCAGGAGTGTCAGAAAACAAGCTTCAGGCTAGCATTGTTATTTTATCAGAGGAATGCCGCACAGAAATGGACACTCATGGACATTATTCATCTGTTCACTCATGCACAGATGCACCCTGTAGACCGGACCATCATAGACGTAGCACATTTGCACACTTTCTGGACATTTCCATTCATTTCCATTTTTATTTCCATTTAAATTTGTTATTTTGCCTTTCATACGGATAGGTTTTATATTTCTTAAATTTTTTAAAAACAATTAACAAGATATAAGAAAGAGCAATAAATAGCTGAAACTATAAGAAAGTAGAAAAAAATATAAACATTTTCAAAAATATATAAGGTCACTGGTGGTCGTATAAACATTTCACTGCATATCGTACTGTGTATGACTGTGTATGTGACAAATAACATTTGGAATTTGAGAATTTTAAGGTTTAATAATTTTGTGTGTGTGTGTGTGTGTGTGTGTGTGTGTGTGTGTTACCTGGTTGACAATGATCTCCTGTGAAGTGATGGGGGTGTTGACCACCTGACTTAGAAAGGACTGAGACTGCAAAGCTTTGAGAAGTGATTGTGCAGAGATGTAGGTAAACACTGTGGAGGGAACGCCAATCAACAAGTTGCCCAGCTGCTCCAATGAAGAGATTGAGGTGATCTACAGAAACAGTGAGAGAGAGAGTGTAAGCATGTTTTTAGGTAGATACACTTAATAACATACGCATCAAATATATTTACATTATTTAAGTATAAATATAATGTACATATAAACTAATGTTTGATATTAAAACTTATATGGGATGAATTGAAAGACACGAAGGGCCAAGGGAAAGCCAGGTACTGTCTTTCACAGATCATTGTGAGCACAATCTGACTGAGATCATACATGTACAAAACCACAAGACATGCTAAATGAGGCCGAAAAGGTAAGCTACACTGAAACATAGTGACGTGAGGGAAGAAGAACGCGGTATGAATAGATTTCTGTAAGCATTCTGACTGTGCCAAGCACTCATTATCTTTGATCAGGTACAAGTTGGAATAAACCATAACAAACTCATGGCATGTGAAAAAGTACGGCTAGATGAATAGGAAAAGAGAACATAACAGAAAACATCATAATAGAAAATTGGCTAATATTAAATGATATAAATTTGGATAATAACAAATAATAATAGATATAATAAATACATATAGGACAGAGCTGGGATAAGAATCAGAAAATAAGAACTCAGATGTAAATACATCAGACAAAGTTGCACCTCAGCAAAAAACACACCTAATGGCAATTCAGTGTGGGGAATATGGACAGTAGAAAATGAAGATAAGATCAGCTCGACCTTGTGCTATCAGTGTGTAGGGGAGCAGAGCAGAACATACCCATCGTGCTCCTCACTGTAGGAACACACCTGCTGATGAAGTAGCTGCTGATAAAGGGATATGGGGCATATGCAATCCTGATTTGATTTGTGAATACCATCGTTCTTTGGTTAAAAGAATATTCGGAGTGTGAATTGAACTTCTTTTCAGTGCCCTGTGCTTGTTTTTAAACTGGCGTTAGGTTGCTCACTTGGGCTGTTGTTGCTGCAGTAAAATCCAGCTTACTTCATCCATATCTGCTGAGACTTTTTTGACACTATTATAATTTGAGTTATAACTTGTGTGTTTTTTTTTAAAGTGTAATCGGCATTAACAGTAAAAGACAAAAAATCTCGCATACGAGAGAGAGAGAGATAATGCATTCCAAGCTCCATCCATGACAAATACTTTATGAGAGATTATGAGTCAACTATGCGTAAAGCGAGGCTTCGTACCTGAAGCACTCCAGAGGAGAACAGTGACTGGACAATGCCTGTGGCCTGGCTCTTGCTCCAGCCAGTCACAGCACTGAGGGAACCCAGGCTGGACAACAGGACGGAGGGATTAGCGCTTTGGAGTTGGCCAACACTAAGACCAGTGAGGGTGTCACCCAACGCCGCAATAGCGGTTGATGTCAGGGAGTTCACATTATCTGCTAGTGCAGCAGCTACCTACACGTGGAAACACAGAAACATGATTAATCCTACTGTAAAACCAGCACAGTACACACACACACACACACACACACACACAAATACGTCTCTATGTGTATACGTACAGTAGGGTCTATGTCTGTGCACAGCTGTTGTAGAGTTTTGGCGACGGTCTCTACATCACTTTCAGACAGGGTTGTGTATGCAGTTGCCGGAGCAGAACACCACAGCTGTGTGGGGAGACTACACACACACACACACACACACACACACACACACACACACACACACACACACATTAAACATGCTGTTCTGGATTTTGTCAGTTCAGCAATTTAAGCCTCTGTGTTTATTAAGGTGTGTTTTATGTACTGTAACAACACTGTCAAACAAAAAGCAAGAACATCTCCAAACAAGAGGGGTGTGTCTGAGTGTGAATGATGAGTACCAGTGAGCTCTGAGTAGTACAGATGGGCATGTCTGAGGGACTGATAGGCATTTACACCCTTATCCAGAGAAATGTTTTAAAAATCTCATTTTACATCCAAGCAGTTGAGAGTTAAGTGACTTGCTCAAGGGCCCAACATTGGCAACTTGGTGCTGGGGTTGGAACTTGGCACCTTCCGGTCAGTAGTCCAGTGCCTTTACTACTGAACTACCCCTTCCCCAGTAGTACTGACGGGCATGTATGAGTAGCAGATGGGTGTGTCTGAGGGCCAGATGGGTGTGTCTGAGGGCCAGATGGGTGTGTCTGAGGGCCAGATGGGTGTGTCTGAGGGCCAGATGGGTCTGTCTGAGGGCCAGATGGGTGTGTCTGTTGGGGTGGATGAGTACGTATAGATACATAAGCAGTACTTCTAGGTGTGTATGAGATGGCATGATTGGTGAGTGTGCCTGTGTAGTACAGTTGGGCGTGTCTGATAGGTGTGTCTTCATATGGTGACGTAACACATGTTAAATGTTTGTGTATTTTAGTAAAGTTGTATTTTAATTGTAGTTTAATATGCTAACAAGTAGCCTTATGGTAGCTCACAGTTTGATGCTGAAGTCCGGCTGGATGCTGAACAGCATGAAGGTGTAGGCATTGCTAACGTCCTGGCTAACATTGTACGTTTTCAACAGTTGAAGATTCTGTGAATTTGTAGTGAACTGCTCAAGCTGGAGAAGCAACACAGACATTGTTCAATCCTGGAGGCCTCACATCTTCCACAGCTTTAAACATAACTTTAAATGGATAAAATGTATGATGCGGACTAAATACAAAATGTCGCCATTGGTTAATTGCTGTACTGTGACATATAAAACACACCCTTACATCTCAGGAGATTTTCTCAAACATATATGATCTAAACAGTGATGTTTTCAGTGTATATATGCTGTGCTTCTCTCACCGCTAGACCTCCAAACTGTTCCAGGTCATTGACAGTAACGAAGGAAATGAAGGATCCGATGTATAAATAAAACCAGGCAGTGGAGTTCAGCACAGGGTCTGAGCGGTTGTAGCACTTGGGTGGGTTGTCTACGGAGGAAGAGAAAATATCAAAGCATTAGATCCACAGCTTCTAAACAGAAGCATTAGATAAATATTAGACGTACCTGTGGTCAGGTAGGCCTGGATGGTCTCATAGATGTTGTTCTTGGTGAAGGCAGCATTGCTAAAGTTATAACTTTCCATCACAGACACACTGAAAAAAAAAAGTCATATTATTGTCATAAAACGTTGTTTCCACCGGCGGTGGTTCCTTACTGTCTATCTGAAAATCTCTATTCACATACACATTATGTTTACAAATATTTGCATGTTTATATCGATAATTAGCATTAGCATAACAAAGACAGGTGTGTGAGTCTTCTCAGACTCTAACATATAGATCTTGTTACAACACAGGAACAATAGTGTTTCTGTTTCCATACAATTTGATGTAGGCCAGGCAGGAAGCCCCGGTGACCTCGGCGGGGCTGATCAACGCAGAGCTGAGGTAGGGCAGGTATTGGACTAGCGAGGCAAACCATCTATCCACATCAGCCTGAGATGAGGTGCTGAGAGCACGAGGCCACACACACACCAACGTCTGGCTAGCCAGAGATGAAGACAAAATCGGCTCCTGAAGAGAGACAGCGAATGAAAGCTTCTACAATGAGGTTATATAGTGGATTTGAAATTAAATGCCTTGTTTAGACAACCTTGTGTTTCTGAGGATAATAAATTGCCAACAGTAAATTGTGAACATTATTCATTGCATTCTGCTCTCAAACTGTTTAGATGGACTGTTAAATAAATTAAAAGTTGTATAGAGATGGTTGGAGATTTAACTGTTGGATTGTATGGAATAGATGAATAAATGAACAATGGACAAACGGATGAATGACTATTGGTATTTGTAAAATTGTAAAGATAGAATAATGGATTGAGCGATGTATGTACAGTATAGGATGGGTGAATAGACGAATAGAGGAATGGATATGTAGACAGATGAATGAATGGATGAATGCTTGAATGGATCAATAGATGAAAGATTAATTTTTATTATTAAGTATAAATGACTGAATTGCAGGATGGATGATGGATGGAAGAACAGCTGGATGTGTGTGTGTGTGTGGGTGTGTGTGTGGGTGTGTGTGTGGGTGGGTGGGTGTGTGTACTTAGCGTACATTTTGCAGGTAATTCTGTGTTTGGTTGTAGATGTTGAAGAGCTCACATAGACTGGTTTGATTGTCGACAGCACCGGTGTGATTCAGCAAGGCAGAAATCTGTGCTGGTGAGATGGAGTTCAGCATCTGCACACACACACACACACACACACACACACACACACACACAAATCAACTACACATCTGATGAAGTTACAAAATCCATATGGAGATGATTTGTTATGTATTTATTACCATTAACAACAATAGTAGTGATAAGGAGAAAGTCGATCTACTATAATGCCCCCTGGATGTGATTGGTCGATCCAATATACTGCCTCCTACATGTGACTGTTTGATCCAGTATACTGCCCTCTACAGTACATGTGATTGGTCGATCCGGTATACTGCACCCTACATGTGATTGGTCGATCTGGTATACTGCACCCTACATGTGATTGGTTGATCCACTACATGTGATTGGTTGATCCACTACATGTGATTGATGATCCACTACATGTGATTGGTTGATCCACTACATGTGATTGGTTGATCCACTACATGTGATTGGTTGATTCACTACATGTGATTGGTTGATCCACTACATGTGATTGGTTGATCAACTACATGTGATTGATGATCCACTACATGTGATTGATGATCCACTAACGTGTGATTGTTTGATCCACTACATGTGATTGGATGATCCACTATGTGTGATTGGTTGATCCACTACATGCGATTGATGATCCACTACGTGTGATTGGTTGATCCACTACATGTGATTGGTTGATCCACGATACTTGTCCCTGCATTTGATTGGGTGTTTCACAGACCTGTGGCAGGTGATCTGGTGGTATGAGGGACAAGAAGGTGGAGAGGGGAGGGAACTGGAAACCCATGATGTACGACTGCAGGAAGACGTAGTAACTCTGATTATTGTAGCACTGCAGTAGTGGTCCTGCAGGGAAACAAACATGGATAGCGGGACAACACTTCAGAACAAACTGGAACTACACATACACACATGGAACAGCAGAATGGTTAGATGATTCTTTAAGGGATAAGAGATGGGACAGAGAATGTGTAGTTATATGGATGTATGGATATAGACGGGTACCGGGATGGTGGGATGATGGATGTGTATAGTAACAGAGAGATGGTATGGGGAGGTGGCATGTTTATGTCGATAGCTGGATGATAGTTACAGTAGATAAATTGGTGGATAAGAGGATAATGAAAGTGTGATTAGAAGGCTTCTCACATAAAGACTTGTGAGATAAATGTTAGTATGTTTGAATAAGTGGATGAATGGATAAGTAATGTGATTTTATGGTGAGCAAATAGATGGATAATCAATATAAATATTAATAAGCAATATTATATTGAATATAGTGAATATATGAAATCATGGATAGATAGATAGATGTTTTGATGGATGGTGGGAAAGGTGTCTGATGGAGCGATAACTGTGTGTTGAATAGATAAATGAGCCATGGGATGAATGGGTGATGTGATTAAAGTATGTGTAGATGTATAGATAGAAGATCAGATGGATGGCACATATTTGTGTGTGTGTCTGAATACAGTATGTGTTGACAGATGGATAGATAAACAGATATAAAGATGAACAGACAGATGGATATGAATGAGTGTGGAATGGATGAATAAGCTGCTGGATGAATGGATGGTCTGATAAATGTATGAATTGATGGATATATAAGAGTTGGATGGATGGATGGAGCGTACCTTGGAGAGAGACAATGAGCTGGTTGTAGATGGCCTGCAGTACGGCAGGACTGAAACTGGAGCGGGTGGAGTCCAGGAGCGCCACCCTGCACGTCAAACAAATTATGATCAACAACAAAACCTAAAATGAATATTCATGCTCCATGCATGTGTGTGTGAGTGTTTATAAGTGTGTGCGTTACCCTTGCTGTGAGATGTTGCAGGAGCGTTGTGAGATCTCCCTGAAGTACTGAGGGACGTCTGACGGCTGGATGTTGGAGATGAGAGGCTTCAGGCTGACACCGATCCACTGCTGCACCTCCTGGTCCGACAGTGCAGGGTCTGACAGGTTCACTCTCGCAAACACCTGCTGCACGAAAGCCTGGCTGACCGTCGGGGAAAAATTCACACCGCCGACCTACACACGCACACACACACACACACACACACACACACACACACACACAGTCAAGCACTGAACTACCTTTTTTCAGTCTGCGTCACCAACACGTCGCTAAACACAAGTACAAGGCAGCTACAAACTCCTAAAGCATGCAGTGTACAATAATGACATTAATGACCCGGGAGGTGTTGAGGTTTAGTGTCGTACGACACCAGGTGGAGGTGAGAACGAGACTCACAGTGAGGGCAGCGGCGAGCTGCGTGAAGAACTGGCTGAGTTCAGAGTCTGGGATGCTGTTCACCACCTGAGTCACCTGAGCAGGCGTGTTAATCAGCGCAGGAGACGTGGACACCTCCACCAACTGGGTCAGAGTTAAACTGTCCAAGACGTCCAACTGAGAACACACAGAGCATATAGTACACACACACACACACACACACACACACACACACACACACTTAAGTACTTTGTACTTAACGACTGACACAATGTGCATACAGTATATTTGCATTGGGTTTTATGTGTGTGTGTGTGTGTGTGTGTGTGTGTGTGTGTGTGTGTGTGTGTGTGTAAATACCACTGAGAAGGTAGGGTTCAGACTCTGTAGCTCTGTGACGGCTGCAAATTCAGCAAAAGGCCCAAAGTTTTGGCTCAACCATACAGAGCCGTTAACTCCAGCAGCACAACCTGAACACACACACACACACACAACAACAACAACAACAACAATAATAATAATAACAATAATAATAATAATAATAAGCATTTTGTGTGTGTATATATGAGTGTGTGCGTGTGTGTACATGTGTGTGTACATGAGTGTGTGTGTGTACATGAGTGTGTGTGTGTGTGTGTGTGTGTGTGTGTGTACATGAGTGTGTGTGTGTGTACATGAGTGTGTGTGTGTGTACATGAGTGTGTGTGTGTGTGTGCTCGAACCTGCTGTCTGGTTGAGGCTGAGGATATTGTGGATGAAGTAGACATAAACAGACATCTGAGTTTCAG
>JAOTQY010181412.1:0-11468 GCA_026413445.1 Dolichallabes microphthalmus | reverse complement strand
TGCACCGTCTTCTTCCATTGTCGAAGTGTATGTGAAGCCAAACACGTCAAAAGTGGGACGAAACCGTGGCACCCGATCGAACCAAATATCTGCGCAAATACAGCGCAACTATCTGGATAGCGCAGTGATGATCTGGTTTATTCGCGCAGCCCGGTGGATCGCACAGCTCGAATCACAAACCTGCGCGACCCAGTGTTTTTTATTTATGTAAAAGACTCCCATTCCCCATTCCACTGAGGTCACACAGTACAGCGCGAGTGACCCCGTACTTATCGTACCATGAGCACGTTATACAACATATAAACGCCGTTAATGCAGGATTTTTGTGAATTAAAGCTGAAAGTCTGCACTTTATTATTATAATTATTATTATTATTATTATAATATTGGCTGCTTCTTTTTAAATCCCCTGGTGTGAGGTACAGGGGGCACGAATTTAAGCACACAGACTGCTGGAATTTAACTGTAGCTAAAATATCACTCCAACCAGTTATTTATTTATTTAATACGAAACGGTCTTGTAATTCTTCAGTAAAGGTTTTAAGGACAGGCTCTTGGCTTAGTTGGAAATGTTTTTTGTGTAGACATGACCTTTAGCTCAAACATAAAAAATATATATAACAGACAGATTGCACACACGTGACAGATGTGTGTGTGTGTGTGTGTGTGTGTGTGAGATGTTAGGGTCGTTTGCCATTTAAAGAAGTGAATCTGTGGGCGACGTGCAAACAGTGAGACATGACACAGGATATGATCTCAGATCTGCTGCGATTGCGAGTGTGTGTACAGATGAAGACGTGTCACTGACAGATCAATTACAATTCAATTCAGCTTTATTTGTAGAGCGACTTTAACCATTCTCGATGTCGCAAAGCAGCTTTACACAAACTTAAACAAATGATGGAGATTCGAATGAAATGTGAACAATGTGTATGAATCTCAATGATTAGACTGAGGTCTCCTTTTGGTGGGCGGGGCTTATTTGCTGGTTATACTTTCACTTAGCGCGATGCTAAACACTTAAACACTTCACATGCAGTGTTCAAGAAAATGTAGATAATCTCTTCTTCTTCTTCTTCTTATATTCATGCTTCTTTAATGTTATCACTGGACAGGTTTTTGGATGCAGGTCACTTTAAGATCGGTTTAAAGAAGGTCTTACGTGTGATGACGTCTGATGATGTAAATGTTTGCAAAGAATCCCGTCATCAAAGCTTAAAAAAAAAAAAAAAAGTCTCTGGGAAAATCAATTATTTAAAAAAAATTACACCTGTTGTTACTTTTTGAAAGTCGGCACTAATTCACTTCTTTTTTATTTTTCCTGTGAACTTTAAAAAAAAAAAAAAAAAAAAAAAGAGGTCACTTGTGATGGGTGCACAAGTTTGTACACCCTACTGAGATAGATATCCCAGGTCCCAGATACTCGCCTTGCACTTGGGACACACGAAGCCGCTCATGTTCTCCACCACGCCGATGACGGGCAGCTTGACTTTCTGGCAGAACCTGATCTCTTTCCGTACGTCCTGGAGAGACACTTCCTGTTGAAGGAAATTTCAGAGACTGTGATCAGAGCCAGGAACATTACGTCGTCCTCCACTTCTGAGTTATTCTGTGGAAGTTAAAAAGAACGGGGAATTCTTTTTCCTACAGGAAAACATAAACCTGTGTCCTGACCTCTGACTAAGACAAGGTGATCAAGTCTGATTAATTTAAAGATGTGTGTATACACACACACACACACACCTGTGGTGTAGTGATAATAACAGCTCCATCGATGCCTGCTCCACTCAGGTACTGCACCACGGACAGGTGCTCATCGGAGGTTCCCGGGGGCGTGTCCACTATCAGGTAGTCTAGCTCGCCCCAGTCCACATCTCTCAGGAACTGCTTTATCATGCCTACACACACCCCAAATCGTTACTCAGCAGTTATAACACTCATCCTGAACCTCAGCGTGTTGTGGTTTTGGAGGAAATTGATCAACAATGTGATGACGGAGTAAAGCAGAGTAACGAGTCCACCGCTTCCATTAACGTCCGCCGCATCAAGTGTTTAATCATGTTTAGACATTCTGGGCTTAAACCAGCCAGTTAAGGGTTTCCCCATAATGTGACCTCATATAAGAAGAGCCCCTCCCCTGGCTCGGAAGGGGCGTGGCTCAGCAGTAGCTCATTTACATAGACACTGAAACGGTGTGTTCAGAAGAGGAGTGAAACTGGAGGAATGAAAAAGTGCATAATCTGAACTGTATCTCAGCTGGGGCACTAACACACAAACTTTATGGGAGCTCTGTAATAGTGAGATACGGAACCTTTAAAGCTCTGACAGCATGGCAGCTTGCCTTTGTGTTAGGATTTCATTAGGCCTGTAACGCGTCCGATGCGTCAGACTGCATAAACATCTCTCTGAGAACATGAGAATAAAAATATTTCACTTCCACTTAATCCAACTTCCTCAAAAAAAAATCAGGTCTGGTCTCCAAAACACACACACTGCACACACACTCTCATCTCATTGAGCAAGCTTTAATATTTTCGTATTAAAGCCGATTCAACGGGCCACACACCAGTTGTGCAGTTTGACACTTTTTTTTTTTTTCCCTTTAGTGGTCAGAATAACCCCCCATCCCCCCCCCACCCCCGTTATGAGGCCGTTATTCCCAGGAATCAAAAGGTTATAATGTGATAAACACACCTAAATCTAAAACAAATCTTTATTGTTGTTCGTCCTGCCACGGTTTTGTCACAGAACAAACGGAACGGAAAACAAAAAAACAACGCATTTCTGATTGAAGCCTGGATTCTGATTGGTCGTAAAAAAAGAAGCAGGTTTATTTATTTTCTTTAAATAAAGAAAAAAGCTCTGACATTAGCACAGCTGCAAACCACAGCCTTATTTATAATGAACGTGTTGGTTCGAGCGCGGCTTGGCGGCGTAGTGTTTAGCACAGTCGCCTCGCACCTCGCTCCAGGGTCTGGGTTTGATTCTCGCCTCGGGAATCTCTGTGTGCATGAAGTTTACATCCCAGATTGTCCGTAGTGTGTGAAAGGGTGTGTGTATGTGTGTGATACAGTACGTGATGGATTGGTTCGAAGGATGTTCCGATAGCGACTACAGATGTGAGGAAAAAAATTAATTCAGCTACACATCTCCAGTCGAATTTTGACTTTATTACATGTTTGCTTTTGAGGTGAGAAATGCAGTTCCTCTATAATCCTGCAGGTGGTGCAGCACGGCATCCGTATACTTAAAGATACAGTTTTATTTATAATATACAATGGAACCCTGGATTACGAGCATAATTTCGTTCCGGAAGCGGGCTCGTATTTCAAAACACTCGTAAATCAAAGCAGATTTTCGAATAAGAAATCATGGAAATGCAAATTATTCGTTCCACAGCTCCAAAAAATAAATACATAAAAATAATTAACACAAAATATAAAGTAAAAAATAGGACAAATTAACTGCACTTAAAGAACTGCACTTTACCTTTAAAAAAGTAAAAATAAATCTTGACAGATAAGTGTTTCCATTTATGCGCACAGGCGTTCTGTGTGTGTTTTTCTGTCTCTCGCTCTGCCGAGTATGTGTGTTATGTGTGTGCCCGTAATTTGACATCGTGCCGGTTGTGTGTGTGAGTGAAGCACCCCCTCTCTGCTTTACACACACACACACTTAAAGGAGAGAGAGAGAGAGAGAGAGAGAGAGAGAGAGATAACCGGCACGGGGTCAAATTACGCGAGCGCACACACACATAACACACACAATCAAACACTGACACACACTAAAGACGAGAGAGAGTGTGTGTGTGTGTGTGTGTGTGTGTGAGAGAACCGGCACAGTGTCAAATTATGCGCGCGCACACACATAACACACGCCACGCAGCGCAAGCGAAAGAAAAACACACACACACACACACATTAAAGGTGAGACAGACAGAGAGAGAGAGAGAGAGAGAGAGAGTGAACCGGCACGGTGTCAAATTACACACACACACACATACACGCACTCAAACACTGACACACACTAAAGACGAGTGTGTGTGTGTGTGTGTGTGAGAGAGAACGGGCGCGGTGTCAAATTACGCACGCACGCACACACACAACACACAATCCGCAGCGCAAGAGAAAGAAAAACAAACACAAAAACAAACAAACACACAAACATGGATGTTGATGATACCAGTAAGAGACGAGCAATAAGACCCAGCAGGGGAGACGATTACCCACAATTCCGCAGCGCAAGAGAGAGAAAAACCGTTGACTCAGTTGGGATCACGTGACACTCGGCGTCAAATCAAGAAGCGCGTGCGTGATACATGATACTCGGTGCTCGTAAACCAAGACAATGCTCCTTTTCCAAGTCAAAATTTATTAAAAATCTTTGCTCGTCTTGCGGAACACTCGTAAACCGCGTTACTCGTAACCCGAGGTTCCACTGTAAATCAAATCAGCAGCCGGTTACGGTGATAATATAATAATCGTATCAGGAGTTCCCTCGTGAATCAGATCACGTTCATGGGTCGCGTTTGAATGGAAGGAGTCTCCAGTGTCAGCACTTTGTAACAACAGACAACACGCTTAAGCTTTTTATGCCGAGGCTTTTTAACATATTAACACTATATTTAATACACTTCAGGATGCGCTGTTACAGAAAACTGATCTGTCTTGTGTAACATTGTGGGATTTTTTCTTTTCTTTTGGTGAAGTGGTGAATAATCTGTCATTGTGTACACACGCGCTACCACCAGGACGGGGTTTTTCATGCCGAAAAGGAACCGTGACACACAGGTGACGGATGCAGATTGTGTCCCAGTGCCATTTTCAGCTTTTTCTGGAGGAAGTGAAACCGTCGCACTCGCTCTAAATACTGTAAAAAAGAAAAAAAAAGAAAAAAAAAACCCTAAACTGTGTGGGATATTAACTCTGTAACGTGGCAGTTTAAATGGAAAGGAAATCTCTGGTCTGTGAGCAGTGAGCCGTGCAGGTCCACAGGGGGCGCTGCGTGGGGGTTCGGTGGTAAAACTCTGAGCCTAGGCACGCTGGAGCACTTCCTCTTCATCCGGCAGGTGTCGGGTGGCGCGACAGAAGCCACAAGGACCTTCAGGAAACCATTCGACAGTCACACGACGTGTAGGTCAGGGTGTCGCCGCGGTAACACCTGTCAACACGGTGGTTAGGAGAGCTCGTCAATGAAACTCAGAACAACCCCGGGACACAAGATACAGCGTGAGACACTGTGGACGGAGGACGAAAGGGAAGGAAAAGAAGCAGCGATGAGGAAGAAGGTGAAGGAGAAAAGTAAAAAGGTGGCGTGAAATGGAAGAATTAAAAGAAGAGAAAGAGGACAGACGAGGAAGAAAGTGAAGAAGATCGAGTTTACGGTGGTGACAAAAAGAAAGAAGAGGAAACGAAAGATGATGAAGAGGAAGAGAAAGAGGAAAAACAAAGAATAAAGAAAGCTTTTCTCTCCTCTTGTCATTTCATCGTCTCTCATTTTCTCCTCCTTTTTTCTTTCCCTTCGTCCTCTCCTTTACTCTTCTCTGTCCCTCACTCTCTCTCTCCCCCTCCTCCTTGTCTCACTTCTTCTCTCCACTCCTCTCTCTCTCCCACCATTTCCCTCGCCCTCCTTTAACCCCCCCTTCACTCCCCTCTCTCACTCTTTTGATCCCTTTCTTCTCTCATCTTTTTTTTCTCTACTCCTCCATTTCTTACTTCCGGATCTTTTCTCCTGTCTCCACCCCTTCTTTTACTCCCTTTTCTCTCTTCATCTTCCGTCTCCTACGCTCCTTAACTCCCCCTCCACTCCTTCATTCCTTTTTCATATCTCTCTCTCCTCCTCCTCTTGTGGTTCCACCCACCGTTCTTCTTCGGTCCTCTCCAGATCACCGCATCATCAGGGCTGCTGAGCAGGAACCCGATGGACATGACGGCCAGATTGTCTTCTACATACTGAAAACAAACAAACACACACACACACACACAGACGGTGTGATATTAACTTCATAACCTTTCTTTTTTATTTCTGTATTTTAAACATTACCAAATTGGGGATCCTCACCACAGGAGACCAGCCAGAGCCACTCTGATGAACCTGCACACACACACACACACACACACACACAAAGATTAGGATCACAAACCAAGTCCACTTCGAACACACACACACACTGCAGCTGTAACTAATGAAGCCTGCACCGGATGCCACACTGCTCCGACACTCCAGGTTGCACTGCTACGGGAAATTAATCAACGTTTTCAACCGTTTTTTATATAAATAAAGTTATCAGAGTGTAAGAGTTATTAAAGCTCGGTGTGGTTCATGAGGAACACGAACACAGGCCACATCAGGAAAGAGGAACTCTGTCTATAAACCATGAAACCACGACCTTAAAGCAGAAACGAGGAAACACACACCAGAAAAACATTTGCATTTCTCAACACACACACACACACACACACACACACACACACACACACACACTCAAATTACTAAAAATAATAAAAATACTGTAACAAAATGACTACACACACGTTAAAAAAAAAAAAAAAAGTGTTCTTATTAATATGACCGATTTGGATATTCATGAGAAGACGCGCTCCAGACGCATCGTTGAGCAACGCGGAGAACAGGAAGTGGAACAGAAACTTCTGGAGAAAAGCTGTGACGGACAGAGGAGGGTCGAGGAGGAACAGATGAGCAAAAGACAATGTTTACTGTATGATTAAAATGAAAAATTAAAAAAGAAGAAGACAGTAATTATCCCCGTCATGGGCGCGTCTGCGCGCTCGCTCCGCGCGTTTCGTTTTAAAGACAATGAAAAGAATCGCAGCTGCTCGAACTCGAACGTACGCGGTTAACCCCTCGGGCTACGTCTGTACGCTTCTCCATCATTTATTAAACTTGTACCGATACACGACGCTACACGTTTGCTAACGATTTAAATCCGTTCCCGGACGCCACACTTCCTGTTCTTCACTCACAGATATAAACGCTTCGCACCTCGCGTCCCGCTGAGCGTCTGTATGGACCCGACACTCGAGACTCCTTCCTTCTGTAACTGTTACACCTCAGAAAACACTTCACCCTTTTTCTTTATTAAAGGTCCCATATTATACTACAAGGGTGAGGGAAAAAAAAAACAATGTTTCTGGCTGTAGAATCTATTTTAATTCTGTTTCAGTAATGGACAAATACATCAGAACCTCGTAATCCCTCGTTAAACTAAAAACGGTTCAAGTCGGAGCCGAGAAAGCGCCGCCGTCTTCAGGTCTTCATCAGAAGTGACTCTTCGTCCTCGTAGTTCTGCTTCCGGGTGAAAGTCAGATGGGGTGAGATCAGGACTATAGTGCGGACGCATTAACACCTCGACAGTGTGAGCAGAAGTCTTCGCACGTGTATCCTACATCGTCACGTGAGATCACGACGCCCCCGGATATCGGTCCTTGGTGTTTAATACCAAGTTTAGTCTTCAGCTCTTCGATAAGCGCCTCACTGTAACGAGCGCTTGGCGATTGTTCAGCCCCCCCCCAATACTTCTGGCCCTTGAGAATCTCAGAGAACTGTAAGTGTTGATGGATTTTCCAGCTGATGGTCGACTTTTGAACTTTTTCTCGCTCAGTTTCCGTTCTGTTTATGCTCTTTTGTGAGCTGTTTCAGCACCAGGTACTCAGACCACATAAACAATCCCAATCACTTCTGTGTCCATTTTTTTTTCTTTCCACAGATGAACTGATGTAACACACCTGCACAGGAGCCTCGGACGGAGAGCGCTGATGAACCAGTGCGGCCGACGGGAAGTTTAACATAACCGGAGTGCGGATCATTTCTCGCATTTCTTTACCAACTTAATACAAAGTCGTAAAGCTCCCTGGGTTGGAGATTCCCATTAACGCTGCCATCCCGACACCAAACGCACCAAAATCTACCAAAACATCAGATATTGTTCTGCTAAACGCCACTTCCTGATCATGTGACCTACGACCTATCCGTGTCGAATACAGTCGCTGTACAGTTATTGTCATAAGCACGATGCTGAAGGTTTTTTTGTTTGTTTGTTTGTTTATTTATTTCGACATATCATATGTTTGTCATGCGTGTTTTTCCTGTTTGTCCCATGCTGACACGGGATTGGTCAGGAGGTGACACGTGATCACACCGTGTTCTTTTGCTTCGTGTTTCGGAAAGCTGATGTCAGACAGCAGTACGTTTTTAAATGTGTCATATGTTGCCATTTATATCATTAGCAATAAACAACACTAACACTAATAACGGATCTCTAACGGTTCCTTTCATCAGGAAGAAAAACAAACAAACAAACAAAAACAAAATCTCCGCTGTTCCTCCTGGACTAGACCAAGTCTGGTTTTGTCTGAATCTGGAGGTTCGTCTGTCTGTCTGTCTGCGTCCCGTCTCGGTCTCTGAAGAACCGTGAGCCGTTACCTGTTCTCCCTCCAGCCCCATTATTCTGGGTACGGATGGTCCACAGATGTCCACGTCCAGCAGCGCCACCTGGAATTAAACCCAAGACACAATTCATTACATTCAGTTTCAACAATTACGTCTAATTTGAAACGAAATATAATAATAATTATTTGACCTTTCTCTCTTCTGCTTTGCTTTATCATGATTTTTTAAATAATAAACTGAGGAAACAGTGTTTGTTGGGTGTTTATTCCCCCCCTTTTTGTTGAGAAGGTGTCGAGACGGGGGCTGCGAGACGGGGGCTGCGAGACGGGTGAGGACTTTGTTCACCTGTCCTGTGGTGTTTCTTTCTTTATTATTAACTCGAGTGAACTAAATAAGTAAACAGCGATTATTTTTACAGCATGACAGTTTCACACTTTTTTTTTTGTACACTCTTTCCGGCGGTGTTCGTGGAGGTTATCATGTGACCGCTATCTCGAATTTGCTTTAACCCTGTTCTAATTTCTGGTGCTTTCACAGAAACCGTCATCTGTTTCACATCCTCTCGGCTGCTGCTGCTGCTGATCCGCTCAGCGCTCTGCTGGTTGCTGTTTCCTGATGTTCGGCTCACAGAATTTATCCCATGTTACACTCCTAACGTCTTCTTGTTCAACAATGTTGTTTTTTAGACAAACAAAAGTCTTAAACGGAGCTATGTTATATTTATCGCACAGAAACCAGGAGGGACGTAAACTTTCGCTCTTGACCCTTGAGACTTCCTCATGATCACGAGGCGCACTTTCACTGTGTGTGTGTGTTCAGTAAAAGTGATAAGACTGCGAGATGGAGTTTTTCTGTGTGTGTGTGTGATGTGTGATGCGGAGAAAGCAGAAAGAGAGAGACTTTAGGAATAATCATTATTATTATTATTATTATTATTATTATTACATACACGCTTTGCTTTTTTTATAATGTTCGAGAGTCACTTTATCTTTGATTAAATGTCTGTACTCTTTAACTTTATATAAATGTATTAATTATTACTCTTTCTATACAGTGTTTTTTTTTCCTTTTTTAAATACTCTCTCCTCCTGTTATCTCTGAGTTTTGGCGATACGAATGTAAACGTTTATCACGTCAATAAAGCACCTTTGAATATTAAATCTTGAGAAGTGTGTGTGTGTGTGTGTGTGTGTGTGTGAGAGAGGTGTGAAAGTGAAGTGGGAGAGATGTGTGTGTGTGTGTGTGTGTGTGGGAGAGAGGTGTACGAGAGAGCAGTGAGAGACGCGAGAGGGTTTCCTGGGCGTCTTCACTCACTTCAGAAAGAGACATCACCGCTTATTAGAATAAAAAGACAAAACGTTGGTTTTAATTGATGGACACACGGAAGGAGATCAAACAAAACTTTCCTTCTAAACCGAGAAATTTTCTTTTTCCTGATTTCTTTATTACTCAATCTTTGATATTATTAATGCTATTACTACAATAAAGCATCATCATAAACATGTTTACAATGTCCCAGTCGTACTTTACAGTTTAAATAAATAAAAAAATTACGAGAAGTAATAAGTAGAATAAAGTTGGATGGGATACTAGGAGATCGAACAAAATGTTTAAATCAGTAATAAATCATTATTAGAATAAGCATAAAGGTGTGAGAAATCATGAAGGTCCTGACTAAAAGAGTTCAAAATCTGATCTACAACAACAACAACGAGGCTTTTAAACCTGGAAAGAAAGTTGAAACCAAGAAAGGAGCGGCGGTAGTTCAGTGGTAACGACGCTGTACCACCGATTGTAAAGGTCATAAGTTCAAACCTCAGCACCACCGAGCTGCAGCTCGTGCGCCCTTAAACCAGACCAGAAGGTACTGTACGTCTCGGAGGTAAAGCGTGACTGGGAAATCCCTTTAATTTAATTTAAACGAGCAGATGACAACCTGCTAGACGTCTCCGTGTCCAGGTCAATAAATGGCGCGACGCGGCAGCGCTGGAGGATGTCCTAAATGTTTCAGTGAGTAAGGTTTAGCTTTGTCAAGAGCAACACCTGGCCTTGGTACAGAATGAGACCATGAGGTATAGAAACAGATCTCAGGAAGTCCTGGAGTCGACCGGCTGCTGATTGATGACTCAACTACACCGAGAAATCTTACCGCATGTATTCGATCATAAAACCATCTCGTCAGTGTGCATCACTGGGGGAAGTGGTAGCGTATTGCGTTAAGGTTAGGTCAGAAGGTCGGCGGTTTAAGCCTCAGATAGCCTCAACTGGGCCCTTGATAAAAGGCACCTTTACACCGTGACTGCTGCAGGGGGCGCTGTATCACGGCTGAGTCTGCGCTCTGTCCCTAACTGCCTAACAATCTGAGATATGCAACACCGTGCAATAATAATACATGGCAAATAAAGGCTTAAACTGAACTCTGGCATCTGTTTAAACCAGTGAACCTGATCATTGCTCCCCCTGCTGGTGACTCGTAGGCATGAACAAACAAGTTGAAAAAAAAAAGGACGCCTGTACTATATAGTAGATTTCATTCTAATCTATTTTACTATTAAGAATGGAAACTAGGAAAGGGAACATTAGAAAAGAAGTAGACAAAAGAAAATATTTATTTTATTATTAAAAGGACTAAACTGATAATACAGGGATTTATAATAATACACAGCTCATATCCGCCCTCTAGTGGAGTGTCTGCGCATCACCACAGATTAATTTAAAATCAGGAATTGAATCTACTCTACACAAATGCAGGAATTTTATATATACACACTACCGTTCAAAAGTTTTAGAACACTTGCAAATTCCTTTGTTTTTGTTTAGTGATTTATTTTCTAAATTCTACAACAATACGGGAGATCTCAAAACTATAAAATAACACATATGGGATAAGGTAATTACGTACCAACAAGAACAACAACAGTTAGTTGTTATTGTAAGACACAGAGGTCGGCCTTTCTGTAATAGTTCTTGCAAGAACAGTACTGTCAAGTGCATTTGCAAAATCCGTCAAGCACCATAATGAAACTGGCTCTCATGAAGGCCGTCCCAGGAGGGCGAGA
>JAOTQY010181410.1:0-11469 GCA_026413445.1 Dolichallabes microphthalmus | reverse complement strand
ACAACCCTCTGCATTTATCCAGACTTGGGACTGGCACAAGAAGACACTGGATTGCGCCCCCCCATGGTTGCATTATGCTTGAGACTCCTTCTATTAATATTTATGTGCAGCATAGTACGGATGCGGTCGCTATGGAAACGGTACCGTTTTATAAGAAGCGTAATGATATATACCTGTGATTTGCAGGTGTGTTAGAAGACATGAACAAACACCTTCTGACCAATCAGAATCCAGAACTCAATGCTCTAATGTTGAATCATATAAAACCTTATCATTACCTCACAGGTTTTAACCCAATGACTTGTTTATTGCTTTCTAAAAGGTTTACACACTTCTTACACCTCTGATGTAGGATAAAATCATCCTTGTTAAATCTGACACACGTTGTCTAAACACATGAGTCTGGGCCACAGACGTGACGCTGACGTGTTGCACTTCTGTGTCTCGGTGCAGCCCGGCTGCATCCTCGGACCACTTCTCACACCTCCATCTGCCTCGGATAGAGAGCATCGATGAAGTCCTGGACTGTCCATGAACTCCATCCATCATCCATCAGTCACAGGAGGAGGAGGAGGAAGAGGAAGAGAACAAACACGCTCTTGTTTGCATCCCGAACAAACAGGTTCGGGTCGAGGATTATTTTTGTCTGTTGGTGAGTCTGCTGGTGAGCGGTGAACGAAGCTATGACGTGAAAGAGCGAGATATTAGCCTTGCAGCTGTCCCTGTCTGATTCATGCTGTCTGTCAGTAACATTTACTGCTTTGAGAATGGTGTGTGTGTGTGTGTGTATGTGTGCAATGTTGTACTAATCCTTGATTAATAATGCTTCCTAATAAAAGCATACTTCATTCATTATGTTTCTATATAAATAAATAATAATTTCTATAGTAACGGCTCGTTCACAGCGGACACGAGACCTGAACGGGTTTTTTTTGGGGGGGGATTTTTTCCCACGACTAATTTAGTCGTGCCCAATTCCTCCCTGTCACTAGGGGGCTCCCACATTAATGCTACTACGACCACTCAGCCGGGAGGGCCAAAGACTATCACATGTTTCCTGCGAACCACGCAACGCCATCTTTTTTCGAACTACTCGCTCACACTCGAAACACACTCGGAGGACAGCGCTATCCGCTCCTTCCGCTTGCGTGAGTTCACAGACACCCCTGATTGGCTGTAGAGCCGTGATTAATGTGGGAGCACTAAGTACCTCTCATCCCTCCCCTCTGAGAGAGCTCGGCCAATCATCTCTTTCTAGACCTCAGGCTGCGAGAGGTAACAGCATCATCGGGAATCGAACCAGCGATCTCCGGATGATAGGGCGAGCGCTTTACCATTGCGCCACTTGGAGGCCCCCCTGAACGGGTTTTTAAAAGATTTGCACAATCGTTCAAGTCTTTTGTGCAGATATGTTTATGTAACATGTATGGGAGGAGTCTTCAGTGTCAGAAGTGAAGCTTTGCGTTTTTCTGGCGTCATCAGGACAGACGAGTTTATTCTCCTTTGCTGTTTCTAAGCAACATCACCACCTGTGACGATTTGATTCCTTTTTTGTCTTGGGAATTTAACGTATGATGCGCTCTTTAAAGATAGAACATAGAAAGCTTGAACAGTATGCCCAATTTCATCAGTACCAGTGATTCCACTTCATCACGTCGACTCGTCACTGATTATTTCTCCGAAATGGCACAACGCTGAGTGTTTTATCACTTACATACTGTATAATCAAAGACTAAAGGCAGCTGTTGAACCCGACCACACGTGTTTATATGGGACGGAGTGCGTAGATCAGAGTGCATGTCTGTGTATTCGTGTCTGTAGAGTGTGCATTCATGTTTTTATGTGTGTGTGAGTGTGTAAGAGGAACTGCACACCGTGACCTGTGGACATGGCTGATGTGCAACCATGGTAACCGGTATGGAACAGAAAGCAAACAACCATTTCTGGGAAGTGTGTATTTGTGTGTGTGTGTGTGTGTGTGTGTGTCTTCTTTTTTTTTCCCACAGATGCTCCCAGGTCTGTGAGAGAGGACAGGTCTCAAACTCCCCAGCTGGAAACTACACCAAACATCACAACATAAAGACAGCAAGTAGTCAGAACGTGTGTGTGTGTTTACGTTTTAAACTGTCACCACATTAGTAAATTCAATTGATAATCGACTGGAGGCGGAGCAACATTTAAGCTTAGATTGTCATGTCATAATATAACTAATTAAGGAAATAAGCACAAGATACTAACAGGAACATGAAAACTAGAAATGTGGCTAGGAACTTAAGCTAAAGCTAATGCTAATACAAACTATGACAAAGACAAAAGGCTAACATTAGCAATGAAAAGATCAAAGAGAACAACAAAAAAAGACCAAGAACCAACTGTAACACAACCCAAACACTATACCGTATATAAACAAGCTAATCAAACTTAACAAGGTACCTGTGAACACAATGTGACACCCTGGCTGTGTTAAAGTACATAATGGGAACTTAAGTCTGAGACAAATTTCATGTCCTCCTGAAACACAAAAGTGAAAAACACAAAAACCAGTGGACAAATAGAGGAGGATCATGACAAACACAAGTGTGATATGCATATGAGAAAACTCTTGTGTTTAATGTGCCACACCCATAGTTAATCTTTCTCTCCACCCCTTTTTCAGTGTGTGCTTGTGCCCTGTAATAGACTGGCACCCCATTCAAGGTGTACCCGGCCTTGTTCCCTGAGTCTCCTGGGCCCGTATTCACAAAGCTTCTTAAGCATAAAAGTTGCTCCTGGTGACGAAATTCTAAGAAAATTCTTATACTTAGGACATTTTCTTAGAATTTCCTCTAGGACTAAATCTTAGTAAAAAAAAAAAAAAAAAAGATTCACAAATCATATTAGCCCTAAAAACAGCTCCTAAGGTAAAAATTGTTAAGAGTAGAGAAGAAGACTTTTAGGAGCCTTAAGAGTTTCTATAGCAGAGGACAAAATGGGGAAAGAAGAAATATTCTTCAAACACTAAAAGTAAAGCTAAAAGTAAAAGCTGCTCTTCCGTCCAATTCGGTTTTCTTCTTGTTTTACTTCCTTCCATCTCTCTCGGATTGTTGTCTACATACCATCCAAAAGAACAACTTAAACAGACTGTCCTGCAATCATGTAAATTGGTAAAAGGTGAGCCATTTTGCTCCCATCAATCTGAAATAGATTAATAAATTCAATATGATAAATAAATGTAAAAACCTAAATATACTAATTACTGTGTGGAAATTGGTTGCTTCAAAAGTAGACATATTTCAACATTTGGCTGTTTTAATTATCTTTAAGATATTTAGCCTATAATAGAAACTTTGCATAAAGTAGCCTGCATTTATGGTTATACAACTTCTTCTAGTAATTCTATTATCATATATTCTATTTTCACCAAGAACCATTTTAAGACCTTTACAGATTTTTTTTTTTCAACCAATCACAGTCCTTGAATTGCTGCATCATCCCTAGCAACGGGGTCAACCACACCTCCATACTAAGATAAAGGATTTTGTACTATCCTTACTCAGAGTTGCTCTGAGAAGTTTCCTAAATCACTTTTACTCTAGGATTCCCAGTTAGGACATTTTAGGCTGAGATAGGCGCTCTCTGAGAGAATTCTAAGAAGCTTTGTGAATACGGGCCCTGGAATACAAGTAGATTGTGCAGGATAAGTGCTGTAGTGAATACTTATGTATAAAGATCAGGGCCCATATTCACAAAGCTTCTTAAGCCTAAAAGTTGCTCCTAATGATGAAATTCTTTGAAAAAAATGACATTTTCTTAGAATTTCCCCTTAAATTTAGGATTAAATCTTAAATTAAGTAAAGATAGAAATAATTCACAAAACATCTTAGGATTAAAAACAGCTCTTAAGATGTAAATTGTTAAGAGTAGAGAGGAGGACTTTTAATAGGCGTAAGAGTTTCTATAGCAGAGGATAAAATGGCGGAAAGAAGAAATATTCTCCAAACACTGAATGTAAACACTGCTTTTCTGTCCAATTTGGTTTTCTCGTACTTTTACTCCCTTCCATCTCTCTTGGATTGTTACATACAGTACCATCCAAAGTGCAACTTAAACAGACTGTCCTGCAATCATGTGAAAGATAATGTAATCAGGTAAAATCTGAGCCATTTCGCTCTCATCAATCTAAAATGGATTACAAGTAATAAAATCAGTATTTATTTAATAAAATCAGTATGGTAAAGAACTTAGATATAGTAACTACTGCATGGAAATTGGTTACTTATAAAGTAGACACTTTTTCAACATTTGGTTATTTTATTTATCTTTAAGATATTTAGCCTATAACAGTTGCGTCAGGAAGGGCATCCGGCGTAAAACCTGTGCCAAGTTGTTGTGCGGACTGGATATTCCGCTGGCGACCCCTTGCCGGGAGCAGCCGAAAGATCAACAACAAACAGCCTATAACAGAAACTTTGCATAAAGTAGACTGTATTCATGATTATACAATTTCTTTATATACAAACATCATGATTTCACCATCTGTTCTATTATAATATATTCTATTTTCACAAAGAGCACATTTAAAAACTTTTACAGATTTTTTTAAATCAACCAATCACAGTCCTTGAATTGCTGCATCATCCCTAGCAACAGGGTCAACCACACCTCCTCACTAAGATAAAGGTTTTTGTACAGCCTTAAAAATTGTTAAGAGTAGAGACGAGGATTTTAAGAGGCTTAAGAGTTTCACTAGCAGAGAACAAAATGGCGGAAAGAATAAATTCCCTCCAAAAACTAAACAGTAAAAGTAAACACTGCTCTTCTGTAGAATTTGGTTCTCTTGTTCTTTTACTTCCTTCCATCTCTCATGGATTGTTGGCAACATACAGTACCATCCAAAAGTGAAACTTAAACAGACTGTCCTGCAATCATGTAAACTGGTAAAAGCTGCCATTTTGCTCCCATCTAAAATCGATTACCAGTAATAAAATCAGTATGGTAAATAAATGTAAGAACTTAAATATAGTACTGTAACTACTGTGTGGAAATTGGTTGCTTCTAAATTGACTCACTTTTAACATTTGGCCAAAATATTTAGCCTATAAAAAAATTGCTTCAAAGTAACTTTAAAGTACTTGCTTTAAAGTAGCCTGTAGTCATGATTATACAATTTCTTTATATACACGCATTATGATTTCACTGTCTGTTCTATTATCTTTTATTGTATTTTCACAAGGAGCACATTTCAAGACCTTTGCAGAGGTCAGAGGTTATTTTTTTATCAATCAATCACAGTCCTGAAATTGCTGCATCATTCCTAGCAACAGGGTTAACCACACCTCCTCACAAAGGTTGTACTTTCCTTATTCAGAGTTGCCCTGAGAAGTTTCCTAAATCACTTTTAGTCTAGGACTCTCAGTTAGGACTTTTTAGGCTGATAGGAGCCCTCTGAGAGAATTCTAAGAAGCTTTGTGAATACGGGCCCTGGACTGTTTGACTGCATGATTTTTCCATACTGACTGAAGTAGCTATGTTTTTAGTTTTTAGTGATGCTTTGCATAAACTGCTTTCAGTAAAATCTGTGTAATACTTATCTAAGTATAGTTAAAGCTATGGTTGATGATGAGGTGTGTATACATTTTTTGGCTGACTCAGAATAAACTACAGTGCCATGAATTTTTATTAAATTTTTTTTTTCTTGCATAGTTGTCACACTTAAATGATTCAGATCATCAAACCAATTTTCATTTTGCCAAACGGTAACCTGATTAATACAAAATGCATTTTAAAAATTATTATTTAATTCATTACAGGAAAAAAGTAGTTCAAACCTAACTAGCCCTATGTGGAAAAAGTCCTTACCCCACACAACCATTAGTAAACTGTGATTTTTTTTTTAAAGCTGAGGTAAATTTCACTTACCGTTTAGGCCTGATTACTCACAGACCTTTTGAATCAAGAAATCACTTAAATCAAAATGTGAAGTAAAAGCAACACAATCTGAAGAAATTCAAGAATAGATGAGAATCAAAATAATTTACATTGTTCAAAAGGTTACCAAGACATTTCTAAGGCTTTGGGACTCCAGCGAACCGTGGTGAGAACGTTTATAAGCAAATGGAGAAAACTTTGAACAGTGTCCAGTCTCCCAATATTACTCCAAGAACACAATGACGTCTCATCCAGGTGTTCATGAAAGAACCCAGAACAATGTCTAATGAACTGCAGGCCTCACTTGCCTCAGTTAAGGTCAGTGTTTATGATTCCACAGTAAGAAAGAGACTGGGTAATAATGGCATCCATTGCAAACGCTTGTTGCCAGCAAGCTTGGCACAGTCAGTTATTATGTTTATGGGGGCAATTACTTTTGCATATAGGGTCGGTTTGGACAGCTTTTTCCTCTAAATAAATGAAATTGTCATTTAAATACAGCATTTTGTATTTTACTTGGGTTATCTTTGTACAATATTAAAATTTGTTTGATTATCTCATTCATTTAAGTGTGTCAGATATGTAAAAAAAATAAATAATTAGAAATGGGGCTAATACTTTTTCATGGCACTGTATATCCACTAGCCTAAACCTACAGAGCTCACTACTGCTATTAGCATTTACTCATTATATGTTCAAGAATAAAAAAAAAATAATTCTCATATTTCTGTACTTCACTATTTAAACTCTTGGTTCTCTACTTTCAGTAATGCAATAAACGCACTTTTGGAGTTTTCATTAAACAACGTTTATTATTTAAACACAGCAAACTTTTTTTCCATTCACCTATAGTTTAGTTTATTCTGATAAAATGCCTGTTTGTCTCTAAGTACCTTGGTACATATACAAAAGATGGCCTTTATTGTGTTTCTCGCTCTTTGTGGCATAGTGGTTAGCACTGTCGCCTTGCACTTTCAGGGTCCGGGTTTGATTTCCGACCAGGCTCGATTCCCGTCTCTGTGTGCATGGAGTTTGCATGTTCTCCCTGTACTTGGTGGCTTTCCTCTGGGTACTCTGGTTTCCTCCCACAGTCCAAAGACATGTAGGTTAGGCTAATTGGTGTTCCCAAATTGCCCGTAGTGTGTGAATGGGTGTGTGAGTGTGTGTATGTGTGTGTGCCCTGTGATGGATTGGCACCCTGTCCAGGGTGTACAGTGGCTCGTGCCCAAAGCCTCCTAGGATAATCTCCAGGTCCCCGCGACCCTGAATACAGGATAAAGATGTATAGAAGATGAGTGAGTGAGTGAACATTTTTGCACTGTGGAATGAATTGTCGGAATTTCCATTATTTTTATGGGGGAAATTTGCTTTGATGTACGAGTGCTTTGGTACACAAGCACGCTTCCGGAATAAATTATGCTCACAATCCAAGGTTCCACTGGTTACGTTTATTATTGTTTATTATTGCAGTTTCTCTATGATCCTACAGGTGGAGCACTCTAAACTTGTCACACATTGGCAGGCAGCACAGTGTCTTATGTCACATGTGCAAATTATTTGCCAAGATTGTTTAGAATTGTAACAAAATCTGAAAAAAAAACCCCACTGTATTTGGATGTTTCTAAAATTGCATTAAAAATGAAATCATCACCTAGGTATCGTGATAATATCGTATCAGATGCTCCCCGGTAATTCATGTTCCTATAGAAAGCATCCAGTGAGGAGAGACTCGGACACTATTCCACTATGCACTGGTCCAGTTAAGGTAAGTTGGGTTCCAAGATCCTACTCTTACTTGATAATAGTAATTAACCACAGTTATATATATCCTTCCATATAGTACAGTGCACAAAGCAAGGTCCATAAAGACATGGATGAGTGAATTTGTTTGATTTGTGGGTTTGTTCTCCTCGAAAAAAAGACTGGACTGACCTCAACCCGATAGAACAGCTTTGGGATGAATTAGAGCTGAAACTGCGAAACAGGCCTTCTCGTCCAACATCAGTGTCTGACCTCACAAATGCGATTCTGGAAGAATGGTCCTGAACCCCGTGGAAAGTCTTCTCAGAAGAGTTTAAGCTGTTATGGCTGCAACGGGGGCGGAGCCAACATCATATTAAACCCTATGGATTAAGAATTGGATATTACTCAAGTTCATATGCAAGTGAAAGCAAGCGAGTAAATACTTTTGGCAATATAGTTTACTGAACTACTAATACATATATAGATATCAGAAAGACATTTTTATATTTAAAGTGTATATGTTTTTGTCAAGGAAAATATTTAAACAACAAACATTTATAATAATAATAATAATTTTATTATTATTGTTACTACTACTAATATTACTAATAACAGTAGTTTAATAGGAATTCATTCAGATTTTTATTTACTAACCGCTGATTGGTTGATGTCTATAGTGGGCGGGGTCTACATTATAAAGGATTGACTTTCGCTATCGGAACCGCCTGCGATCTGAAATTTACTATAATTTTATTCACTGGTTTACGTGCACACATTTTCAACAAAACTAGCTCTTTAATACTTTGCCCTCTTTTAAAAATATATTTGCACTCCTACGGAATCTTTTTTTAAGGTATGGGTTAACAGTTAGTGTATTGCACTTCCGGTATATATATTCTCAGCCCGCCTTTTGTCTCCTATTATTGGCTGGGTCGGGTTATTTTCCGCGCTCGGATTGGCGACTTGAAATCACTCGAATCTGGATTGAACAAAATGGAATGCAATGAGGTGGGACGTCGGTGTTTAGCCAATCAGCAGGGCAGGGCAAAGGCAAGAGCCGTCCGCGGGGGCGGCGCAAGCGCGAACTCTCACTCGCGCGCGCGCATACACTTGTGTATGTGTACTGTCTTTCGGTCGGTCTATTTTTAGAAGCCCACAATCGGGAGATCACGTGACACGGCGAGTGACGTCACTAATGTTGTCGTCGGTGGAGGAGCCGCAAACATGGAGGAGGAGAGAGAGCGCGAGAGAGAGATAGTGAGAGTGAGAGAGAGAGACAGAGTTGTGGCCGGGGAAGAGAAATGTTGTACTTTTCTGCTTTAACGGGAAAACGGTAAATGAGGAAGAAAGAGCGGCGGCGAAAGGCAGGAAATAGAAGTGTGCACGCGCTCCGGGATCAGTGTGTGTCTCCAGGTAACCGCGTTTATAACCAGTCTGATCATTAGATATTATATATTTACACTTCAGTCTAAAGACAAGTCTCTTACTTCTGGTCTGATATAAGCGCACACATGTGATGTCATTGTTAATATTATTACTAATATTATTGTTATTATTATGTGCAGATTGATTTCCTGCCTGCTTAATGCTCGTTTTCCCCCTAAACTGTAAGCTGCGTAGTTATTTTTGCAAGTTGTATCCCTAAGGCCTCATCCTTCACATGCAACCTGTTATATAGAACATTCTAGGCTTTATTCTGTTTAGAATGTGTATTATGTCTCATCTCACCTTAATCACTGCTCACACACTCTGTCTCTCTGTCTCTCTCTCTCACACACACACACACACACACACTCTGTGTGTGCATGATGTGTCACTGCACTGCAAACAACATGTACAAATCACACTTAATTTAATGACATCTCATCCTCAATCATGTCATGTCTAAACACCTGGATGAGAGAAGAAGACGAAGATGATGATGATTCACTGGGTATTCTACCTAAACCTAAAGTGGCACGTCACGTAAAAAAAAAGGATGGTATTAAGGATTTATTTCTCTGTGTAGACCTGTATTGTGTGTATCATGTCATATTTTTAGATCTTGTCATGTAGAGCTGAGTGACATGATGATGTAATATTGATATCGTGATGCGTTAGATATCGCGCGTGTCCTTGTGCTCAGTCTCTGTGGAGGAACGTATGACGATGTCCACTAGAGGGCAGAGCACAGACGCTGCTCTTTGACAGGTTGACTGTTTCCATGGTTTTATTTTAAGTTATACGAGTATGAGATTTGACACAAAGTGTTGTAATGAGTGCGATAACTTGTATTCGAAACCGCTCCAACAACTTATGGATTGTCGTAATAATATCTGTAATTTGTGATGTTACTCATTCTACCAGCTCTACAGCGCCCTCTGCTGCTGCAAAGCAACCACACTTGGCACTTCCTTAGAATCAGCATTAAAGATTTCAAAGCATTTATATCTGAGACTTTGTAATCATAACCTGTAGCCTAAGAGGCGTCGCTGCGGTTCCCGCTCATGCTGACGGCTGCCATGTTGGTTTCACGTCACTTTCAGGGAAAGTACTAACGAATCCTGACCTCTAACTGAATGTGGCATAAATGTCCGTACAATTTGAAAATAACCTTCACATTAGTCTTCGTGTAAACTCCAGCGAGCGCTGGACGCGGACGGAGGTCTAATGTTAGCGTTCTCGTTTATGTCCTGGTGTCATAATCTGATTGCAGATTGAATCAGTTCCACCAGCGCACACGGTTGTACTCGTTTCAGGTTGTTGTTGGACTTGGACCGGAGACTCCGTGCTGATTGGTTGCGTCTCGTTTTCCAAGAAAAGGAACCTCGCATAACCTTTCATTCTGGGAAGTTGTGTTGCATGCTTTTATTTATTTTTTCTTTCTTAATAGAGGGAATGTCAGGTATTAGTTCATGGCCGTCACTCAACGGTGAACACGACACTTACAGTACCTGTGCTTGTGTACGTGTGTGTCAGGCATGCGTGTGTGTATGTCAGAGAGTTTTAAAAACTTGTTCAGCAAGCTTGTCTTACACACCTTCGTCTCCAAGACGACTTTGAGGATCCATCAGCTCCACCAGGGTTTCTGTCACTCAGTCATCGAAAAAATGCGCCATCATTAAAGGGGTAGCGTGTAACTTAAGGTGTTTCTACAACTGCTTCTGCTAGTTCTCCTACTACTGCTAGTACTAATACTACTACTTCAGTAAACTACTATTTACTTCAGTTACTACTACTCTTACTGCTTATGCTATTACTGCCACTTCTACTACTTTTGGTACTACTACTTTTAACCGTGACTAGTGATGCTACTTTTACTGCTGCTACTACTGATATGATTGCTACTTCTACTATTGCTACTGCTGCTACCTCTACTGCTACCTTTACTTCTACTTCTGCTGCTACTTCTACTACTATTGCTGATACTGCTTCTAATTCTACTGCTGCGTTTGCTACGACTATTACTCCTGCTTCTACTCCTACTGCTACTTCTCTTACTACTACCACTGCTACTACTATTTCTTCTTCCACTGCTCCTACTTCTACTACTATTGTTGCTATTACTATTAATACGATTACTTATTTCTACTACCGCTTCTACATCTACTACTACTACTACTACTGCTGATACTACTATTACTTCTATTGCTATTGCTACTGCTACTATTATTTCTATTACTCCTGCTACTTCTACTGCTACTACTACTTTTACAGTTGCTAATACTACTAACTAGAGATGCTCCGATCAGCATTTTTGGGGCCGATCACCAAGATCATGATCTGCCGATTGCCGATCGCTGCCGATCACAGAATGGCAGGGGAATGGAAATCTTTTCT
>JAOTQY010181386.1:0-11472 GCA_026413445.1 Dolichallabes microphthalmus | reverse complement strand
TGTGTGTGTGCCCTGCGATAGATTGGCACCCTGTCCAGGGTGTACCCCGCCTTGTGCCCTAAGCCTCCTGGGATAGGTTCCAGGCCCCCGCGACCCTGTATAGCGGATAAAGCGGTATAGAAAATGAATGAATGAATTATCATGAGCCAACCTTAGATGAGTTTAGGAGATTAGCAGTACCGCAAATAAGCAATGAAGTGTCTACTTTGTGTTTACTAGAAGCCTGTAATTACTGTTCTAACTCTGTCATTTCCTGTCCCAGATTTGACCGAATCGCACACACCAGAGAGACCATGCACACGGACGGCATTAACTCGTTGTCTTATAAAGTGGTGAAAGTCGAGAAGCACAAGCTGTTTACCAAAATCACAGTGGACGTCGGCAAACCGTAAAAACTTGATGCC
Source organism: Dolichallabes microphthalmus (assembly GCA_026413445.1). Taxonomy (NCBI): domain Eukaryota; kingdom Metazoa; phylum Chordata; class Actinopteri; order Siluriformes; family Clariidae; genus Dolichallabes; species Dolichallabes microphthalmus. Next base: position 11,068 of record JAOTQY010181386.1, on the reverse strand, counting down.
TTCTACCAGAACGAACTTTAAGACTATTTTAGTCCATCAGGAAGACTGGATGCAGTTACCAAATGTGCCTTGACAATTAAGTCAAATATACTTTTTTTTTTTTTTTATAATCTTTATCTGTCAAAGCGAATTCTATATTTTTAAAAGACACTAGTACTTGGAAACTTATTTGCCATCTTTGCACAAGCGATGGTGAACTGAAAGAAGGGGGACTTGTGAATCATGGTCATGGTGGTGTGTAGGTGTGTATTTTCTTTATTGTTTTTTTGTTTTTTTTACCTAAAGCTCTCTCGCTGAGCTACACGAGCATCTCTTGAGCCACAGTTGCTGCAACTCGCCATCGAGGCATTGTGTAAAGAATGTAAGCCGCAGTCTGTCTATCTATCTATCCATTTGTCTGTCTGTCTGTGTGCTCTTTTTCCAGCGTTGTCTTAAGATCACGTCTTTAGATGCTGAAGATTTATAAAGGAGTTAGTGTGCCTTGTAATCATTCCAGGTCACGCAGAGAAACCCTTTTTGAAATCCTCACTCCACTTTGGTGGCCAGAAACCAAAAAGATGACTTTGTGTTTTGTTGTTGTTGTTTTTTTCTGAATGTATCCTTGTTGCTGTACCCTAAGCAGTAGAGATAATGGATAATTTGGGAAAAAGAAGCAGTGGGCTATCCTCATATTTCTAATCATTTATATGGAAAAACAAAAGGCTATGAACTATTTAAAAGAAATGGTTTTAGTGGGGTTTTTTTTGTTTTGTTTTTAAAGCCATTTAACATGTAACAAGAGAAATATCATACAACACGTATATCAGAGGTGCCAAGGTGTATGGATTATCATTATCATGGTGTATGTAGCGTTCATGTTCAAAGCTGTTTTATTATGGTGATATCGGAGAAACCTTAAAATTTACTGAGGGGAACAAGATTGGACACATTGTGCACTTGATTTTTGTCATGGTAACTTTAACTTCGCTGAGTTTGAGCTGTGAAATTGTGATCCTTGGTTTTGTTATTATTACGTAGCCTTGATACCATGTTTGGAATTTTTTATCTGTCGGTTCCAGTAATAATAATAATTCCATAAAAGAAATTTAACCACTCAGTTTTAATATAATGCTATAGGGAGAATCACAGTCCTTATATACAGTCGCCATATAAAAACTTTTATTTTTTTAAGGATTAGTGACACTCGCACCTCATCAATACCTGTAATTTACTTCAGATGAACAGAATATTAATTGCAACAATAAATCCTCCATATCTACCCTAAAGCTGCGGGTATTCCTAAAGACAGCTGATTATTATTTTGGTTTGGTTTGTAATGTAGTGTAGCTGAACAAGTCTGTTTCTTTCTTTGTTTCTTTTCCAAGCCACAAGTGATAGATAATTAATATATTATTTTGTTATTTTTGATGATCACTGCTACATCACTGGGTTCATGGAAATCCTTTTCACTCAAAGTGCAGTGACTGTTTTTCTTTCTACTTCTGTATTTCAGTTTTTGTTGAAATGTTCTGTTAAAAAGTTTCCTACTAGACCAGAATTTTTGTTGTTGTTGTGATGTAAGAGGAAAACAAAGCCATTAAAATATGTAGTAGCTTAAATTTCTTTCTCTTATGTGCTGGTTTGTCATCACTGAGCCTTCCTCCGAACCTGGTCTCAACTCCTTTTTCGTTTTCTACTTTGGTCCCATGATTAGTGATTTCCAAAACCCCACCTTGTGCCCTGAGTCCGCTAGGACAAGCTTCAGGTTTCTCATTACTATGGACAGGAAGTCTGGTATAGAGAATGAGGGAGTGAGGTTGCAATTATTATTATTTTATTTCTTTTATAGAGCAGAAATCGAAACTCTATTATCAAACTTAATGCATTTCCATGGACTGAGCAGTTGAATGGCTTTGCCAGCTGTTTTTCCAGCTGGTTTTATCATGTACAGAATATTTAAGTCCTGCAACCGAGTACTGGACACATTTTTTATTTTTTTTAACTCACCACCACCTTCCTCCTCATTCCAGAACTCCCCGAACCCCAAAGACTTCATCAGTATTTTCTGTGAAGGTTCTCTCGTTAATCCTAAACTGTCCCCTTCTGCTCTTGGTCCTGTTCAGCACACTTGCCATAATGAAGCAGGTAACATTAACACCTATCTGGACAACGGTCTTTAATCAGAGAGCCAGCGCATAGTTCTGAGTTGTTTTTATTTTGGTATGTTTTTGCTTTATTTGTCCTCTTTATGTTGTGTTCATCAATCTTTATTATGACATCCAGCAAACTTGCTAATCTTTCTTGTTGAATTATGAACTTAGTGCTGAAGATAAAAGACATTGTGATCATAAAGAATTTAATGAAATTCCGACTTGATGTATCTCTGATTTTGTGTTTGTCTCTTTTAGTCCCTACACTTGTGTCCCAGTCTTTAGTTACCAACAATTACTTAATAAAAACCATCTGGGCATTTAGTTCAGATAATTGAAAAACAAAAAACACCCTCCACATTGACCTTGAAACACATTTAATGTTGGAATATGTGTGATGTCCCGAGAGATTTAGGTGCTAATCTGTTGGTTGGCGCTGCATTTTAGTTATTCTCATGAGACATTAGTAGTCCTGTGTCATCCTGGAAAACAATCAGAACAAGAGATTTTTTTTTTGTTATTTTCAAAAAGAAAGTAAAAGTAGGGCTCTTGGACTTGGACCAACACGGAAGAGGCCAATTGTGCAGTTTTTTCGAATGACCACTAGGAACAAAAGTGAGTCAATCCCCATAGAGCCCTATTTCAAAAATTCTCAACTTTACAACAAAGCATGTTTACAGCCTGGTACTAAAAAAAAAAAAAAAAAGTTTTGGCCTTAGTAGGGGTGAATTTTTAAACATAACTCATCAGTCAAAATAATATTAAGCCATAAGATTGTGCATTAGAGTCAAACTACATCGATTCCAGTTAGCTGGTTAAGTAAATTATGCAATGCAGTGGTCACTCAAGATCAAATGCAAAGAAATGTTAGCATATAAATTAATATTAGCCATCTTTGCTTTTTTTTCTTGGCTAAAACTAAGCTAGCTAGCTTGAGATGACGGAGGTGAGTGGGCGTATTCCAACAAACAGCCAGGATCCGTTTCCTATTTACTGTATGGAGTCACATCCTGCCAAGATGGAGCTCCCACCGTTTAGTTTGTCCAGTTCTTATACAGTCTATGAAATCACCAGAGTGTACAGATGACGGCTTTACAGATTTGGCTTTAGGTAGAGAAGAAAAGTTCTCAGTGTAAAGATGACAACAGGTCCAAAAAAAATTATTTCAATTCAATTCAGTATCTCAAAAAAAATGTACATTGCATAAAAGCAATAATTCTAATACTAATAAAGATTTTTAACACAGAAATGTTGGACTACTGAGAAATATGAACATGTACAGCACTCAATACTTGGTCGTGACTCCCTTTGCATGAATATTCTCATTTATGTACCTGTATTTACCCTGACGTGGATTTAAAGTCAAAACACCAGTGTTAAAATATTGCCTGGAGTTATTTACCTTGACATCCTTCTAAGCCGAAAAACGACATGCATTCGTTAAAATCAACAGTGTAACCGCAATCACTTGCGATGACTCCCATGACCTGGGGCTTTAAAATAAAAACATAATTAACGGCTAAGCAACTCCCTCTATTGTGTCTGCATACTGCACTTCCAGTATGATAATAGATGCTTTCTAACACATTCTAGTTTGTTCAGATGTCATTGACTGTATTCAAGAACTGGCCAAGTATGCTAAAGATGATTTTGTGACTGTTAATCATAGTGATTAAATCCACAGTCACTCATTCAGTGTCTAGTTGTTTTTCTTCCGGCTGAACCTACCATGTTACCAGCTACTGTACTTCATCTTCTTAAACTTATGTTTAAGGTTTTACATTGACATGATTCACAGGATTTAATCACCAAGTCTAATTAAGTCATTTTTAGACATTCAGATGTATGGACAAAAAATGGAAGAAAAAACTATTTCTGACTTTTCTTCTTTTTCCATTTTTGTATTGTTTTTGGATTTTATTAAGGCAATTATTTAAGGCAGTTGAAGGTATTTTAACCGACACTTTAACAGACACCCTTTGGTAGACCTCATAGACCTATATTAACTTTATTAATTAAACTTTATTTATTAATTATTAATTAATTAATTAACTGGCTATTATTAACTTTATAATGAACTATATTTTGGTTTTAAAATGGTTAGGCTCATTATGAAGGATGTCCAAGTCAAACTGGGACTTGTGATTAAATTTCTTGTAAATGAAGCCATTAAACCGAATGACGTTTGCAAAAGACTACAAGCAGAATCAGTTGAAAATCAATGAATAACTTGTCACTAACTTGTGAAAGCACGATACAGGAACACAGCTGGGACTTATTACCACAACCCCCATACAGTCCTGACCTCGATCCAAGCTGTTTCCACTTGTTTGGATGATTAAAGGAGTTCCTGGGAGGCCAGTGTTTCAGACGTGAAGGAGGAAGTCTGATTATGGCTTCAGGCTTGATGATGTCCAAGCACTAGTGAAAGAAACACTGGGGTAAGTGCATTAATGTAGCTGGGGATTATATAAAGAAATAAAGGGAGTTTTTACTCTCATAACTGTTAAATCATTTGCACAATTAAAAGTCCTGGTTTGACTTGAACATTATATGACAGAAAATTTTATAAGTAGTGTTTAAAAGAAAGGAATTATGGGATGATTGCCTTGTTTATTTCGGTATGTTCATTTAAATTTTATCCAAAATCATTGTGATCACGATGACTGGCACACAGTAACTGTGGACCAGAACCGGGTTATTCTAAGAATACCTTATACTTATTATAAATACTTATTATAAATAAATACTTATTGTGTGACTAAGAAGGCATGGCCTTATCTCGTTTGGTCTGCACAGTTGTCCCTTACACTCGCCTTCTGTTCCTTGGAGACGGTGTTCATGTTACAATCAGGTAATAATATGTAGCCTTGTTCCACGAAAAGGGTAATAGTTAAGCGACACGTCAGAGGATATCATACGTACTGTAAAGACTTAGAAACTGTTAATCATCAGACCGTGTGTGTGTGTGTGTTTAATACTTTTATTACACTTCCACAACCTGGGTCCTGGCTCGTTTCCTGATTCTGAATTACAAAAAAATATATTTGTACTTGTTAAAGGTCATAACCCTGTGTTTAATCAGTATCTAGTTACATTTAACGATGTCGAATGCCTTTGAAACATTTGAATTTCTGTTATCACTTATGCCATAATAGATAAAGAATTGTTAGCAGCCTTTAGCTTGTCATGTTTCAGGGAGAATAAACAGAACAGCACTCCAACTCCTAACTACTCATTACTCCTGGCTCGTAAAGACTTTAATTTGTTATAAAACTCACTGTTACAAATAATAGTAATAAAAAATAATTAACAGAAAACTTTGCCAATATATCAACAGTTGATGTTTTGGACTTGTGCTTTGTACAGAGGGTGTTCAAGTCAAACCAGGACTTTTGAGAGGTTCTAACTCTTGGATACCATCAAGGCATAAAGTTATCTCAGTATGCAGAGCCATGATCGTCCCTAACCCTAACCCTCTAATCAGGCTGTTTTTCCCTTAAAGGAATGTGCTTTTAAAGGAGTTCCTGGGAGGCCAGCGTTTCAGCAGTGATGCAGACAGTTCGATCATGATGAGAAAAAAAAGTTTCTTCCTTGATGGTATCCAAGTACTATGAAGTGAAAAGCAGGTATACGTGCTTTAGTGTCTCGGAGAATTATATACGTAGAGAAATAAAGGCTGGGCAATTAAAAATTCCTGGTTTGACTTGAACGGCCCTCATATTTGACTGACTGTATAATGTCAGCAGTCCACTGCTATGCCATGTCTGATTCGGTCAGTAAGTGCAGCCATGCTGAGCTCTAGCCGTGCTTGGCAGCACCGCGTCCTGAAAACAAGCCAGACTCATAAACATTAACGGGAAGCCCATTTGCTTCGGAACATCTGTTTGTGTTTTTGCAGGAGTGCTGAGAATGTTCGAGGATGGCCGAGTCTTTTATAAAACACATTCTGTTGTTATTTTCATCAAGTTTTATACTGTACGTCATTCTTCTTTTTATTCTCAGTCAGTTTATTTAATAAAATACTGTTAAACATAAAACAGTGTGGCGTATGAAAGGAAGGTGTAATGGAATGAATTACACGGCAGATGGGGAATGAAAGCTGTGTGAGAACTGGAGAGAAGAGGGTTTTCGACTGCACAGGAGAAATGACGCTGGATCCCAAGGAAAAGGAGGAGTGAGATCTGCATTCACTCACAACGCACAGAGTATAATAAACAATCATTCTCTTTCTGTAATTGTGTAATCCTTGACAAAACGACAATGTATCGCAGGCTACTGTGCACACACACACACATACACACACACACACACACACACACACGTTCACGCCTAAGGGCAATTTACTGTAGCTCAGCTGAATCACCTCCTGAGATGTTTTTGGGAGGAGGGAGGAAAAAAAACATGCAGACACTACAGTACATGAACGTGGACAGAAACCCTCTTTAAACTATTTCACATTTTGTACAAAATTATTATTAGTAGTAGTTTTTATTTATGTTGTGATCATTTTGGTGCAATTGTTCACCATCAGAAACCGCGTTATGTGAACGGAGTTCACCTCTGTGCAGTTATAGTGATATGATATCCAGTGTAAATACACCTGGCACTGGAAAGCCACACAGGTTTTTCAAACAACACAACTAAACAAACAGGATCACAAAACCCCAGGAGCTTTTAAAACATGGATAACATTCGGGAACAATATATCATTCAGGCTCTGGGTCTCCAGAATATTTGAACTAAACTATATCCTGTATGGCACCATTCGGAAAAGGGGGGAAACTACATTAATGACATTATTTAGATATCGGTGGTCAGGTATAAATGGTCAGATAAGCAACCAAAGAAGTGAAGACCACCTTGAGAACCACGGCTCAGATTGGAGAAGCTGTTGAAGTCTGGACACAAAGCTGAGAATTACAGAGCAGAAAGTGAGCCATATAAAGTGGCACTAAGATTTTGCAGAAAGGCAGAGTGGCGACTCAGCAAACAGGGAAAACGCTTATTTGCAAACAAAATTTCACGTACATCATGTTTAAAGCTGGTCACAAATACCTGACACACAATACCTGAGTTTGTGCAATCAACAGCGTGTCCACTTTATCTGCATAGGGTGTGGTTGAGGGTCATCTGTAGATGGAGAGAGACAAGTGAAACCAAAAGGTAACGTGTGATTTCCCCCTGTGGCTCATTATGTACATGGGTTTCTATGTTGAGAGAGAGGGGGGGGGGGTTGTAATTCTCCACAAGCAAAACAAAGTTATGAGAGAAAAAAATCTATTTATTTCTCTACATAAACCCCTGCGACACTAATCTACTCATCCCAGCACTTCACTAGTGCACATCTGAAACGCTGGCCTCCCAGGAACTCCTTTGTGGAAATGGTTTGGAACAAGGTAACTGTACACGGGATGTGGCAATAACTCCCAGTCGAGTTCCCAATGTGCAAGTGGTGTTGGTGCATGATGGTGTGTGAGTCTGGGAATGAGTCTCTTCTGCGTATGGAGACAAGATATCCATTGCTTTTCAAAGATCAGACATTTCACTCACTGAATGTTTACGGGAACGACTGCAGTGGGCTCCGAGTCACCTCGACCAGGATCATCACTCACAGACTTGTATCATTCTTTAAAATGTTTGCACCATTTAAATATTTTACTCCGATGTCATCACTTCATCACCGTACTGTGCATGAATTCTTCTAGCAATCGCTTTCATGCCTTCATTCATGAGGAATTTCACTTTGAACTTGAATAAGGTGTTAAATAGGAAACAGATCTGGCACAATCAAATTCCATAAGTATCATGGACACTAAGTCCATTTCAGTTTGTAAATACAAACAAATATGTTAAAGTTCCAGGAGGGTGACTACTAAAACAAGCCACTTCATGTTATGGCAGCTGAGAAAACATGGCAACCCCGAGCAAGAACAATTACCTCAGTACAAGACATGAGTACAGAATTCTCTTTGGACTTGATTAAGTCATTTTTTTCCTCCTCTTAATTGGCAAAGGTAAATATTTAAAGTGCTGGCCTTAACTTTCATGGCCACATCGTTATTCTAAACCTATTGATGTCACTGATGCCTCTTGGGAACTGGTTAAAAGGCTGTATTACAAGGTCATCCCAGTTATAAAGGGACGTTGAGGAATTTCTCACCACTGGTAACATTTTGAAATGTAATACAGGTGTTGGAATTGAGTTGGGATTATCAATGTTAAAATGATAATTCTGCTTTTTAACTGTCATTGGATATCAGACACTGAGCTGTGACTGAGCCATACAGTGTATTAAAGATCTTCACATCTGGATGGAATCCTTGTAAAACATCATCATACTATTTAAAGACTCCACTGCTACATTTAACAATGTCTTCAGAATTAACTCCCAGAGGCACTCTCGAATTCAGACTTTGTTTCTAACTGGAAAAATTTGTAAATTTCTCTAAGGAAAAAGTTTTCACTGACAGGTTGTTGTAACAATCAGAGAAAAAGCTCTACGATTATGTACATTAATCCCCACCACTGATAGTTTCTCTATTAGAGTAAACACAGTCATGTTTTGTCTCCAGAGATCAGGACTGATGCTGTACGTTGACTCTGCAGTGACTCTTCCGCATTTATCTTCCGCACTTACCAGCATGGCGTGATGGCAGTGAATCCCCACAACACAGCTATAATTCAGACTTGAAGTCCTGTATCTTTACACATGACATATTCCATGACATATATGGCCTCCAAGGAACTTCTTCATGTGGAAATGGCTTGGTGCAAAGTCAGGACTTTATGGGAGACGTGGCAATAATTTCCACCCGAGATCCTCTAATGATTGTGTGTAAATTTCCCACAGACAGATTCGTCTCTTCTGCATGTTGGTGACAAGTTATCCACTGGTTTTCAAGGATCAGGAATTCCACTCGCTAAATGTTCATGAGAACTACAGAACTGCAGTGTGCTCTGAACCACCTCGCTCTGGATCAGTCACAGACTGCATTCAAGGACGTACGGCCTTCATTAAAGTGTCTGCACCATTCATATGTTTTTATTAAGATTCTCATCACCACATTCATGGGAAATATCAATCACAAGTCCCAGTTCAACTTGAATTACATTGTATTTAATGAAATATATATATTTTTAATAATGCAGAGAATTTTTTTGCTGAGCACTACATAATTTATAACAGTAATAATAATAATAATAATAATAATAATAATAATAATAAAATCCAAAAGCTTGTGAACACCTGACTATTACACCCATGTGCTTGTATAACAACTTTATATAACAACCTCCACTCTTTTAAAAAGGCTTTCCTCTTAGTATTTATACTAATTCAGACCGGTTTTCACAAACCTTTGGTTCCCCACTTTTATTTAATTTTTGCATTTTCATAGACTAAATTAAGACATTCATTTTTCATAGACATTTGTGCCGTCCCTGTCTTGGCTTCCAGAATCCATTTTAATGGATATGAATTTAAAAGTCTCTAGATACATTTGCATTATTATTCTGTCATATCATATTTATGTTCCCAGACATAATTAAGCAGAATAGACAGAGTACAACTAGGCATAATCCTTAGGATGCGTCCAGCTGTCCTCCAGGCCACTCTGTCCACACTGATGATTATCCTCCAGTCAACAACAAAAATGGTTACAATTTATGGCACATGATGTGAATAGGGGGATCCACTCAGTCCACGTCAGCTCTCTCTCTCTCTCTCTCTCTCTCTCTCACTTTCTTACTGTGTGTGTGTACAGTACAGTATGTGTGTGTGTTATTAGAGGTTCTGAAGGGCTTTTCTTTTCATCTGCTAGAGCATTCAGCTAATGTCTGGTGTGTTTATTTTGGCACCAGCAGCGGTCCTGCAGTTCGGATCTTTTCTTGAGAAAGACTTTAGAGAAAAATAGTGTCACATTCATGGAATAAGCAGACAGGACAGAGATGCTGTCAGACCAGACGACATTTATATCTGGTAATCCTGGGTCATTTTGCTCGATGTAAATGAAACAACCACAGGATTGAAATGTAAATTTGATCGGCATTGACCTGCTAAAGTCACATTTCTGATGGCGCCATTCAAATGATGCAAATCACCTGCGTTCCCCCGTCAGCAAACACAAAACACCTGATTCATGGTGACTTTTCACTGCAAATTGTATTACATTTAACAATATGGCTTCCCTGCTTAATATTTAGCTGCATGTTTTATCATTTTGCATTTAATTTGATTAGATATTCTACACTGATAGATCACTGAGCCGAAAAACCTCATGGAGTCTAGAAAATATTAAATCAATATCATAAATTGTACAAAAAGTGTTTATAGGACGTTGGTTATTTTATCACACTTTTTCGATTCACTAACTTGAACTGGTTAATTAATAAAATAATGCAAAGACCTTTTGGTGTTGTGGTTTGTCTTCAACACTGGTTTCCCTTTTATAAACTTCATCCAGTTTGTGTAAATTGCTCTTGTCAGTGGTTTCATCTCTGTAAAAATACTGTAGTGCAGTGGGAGACCATCAACTGTGACGAAGAGGATTTTCATAGAATATTCGAGAGTTGGGTTCAACAGTGACGCAAAAGGCTTGTAAGTCCGTATAGGAGGAGAGTTACTCTAATACTGTGCTTCTCAATTATTTTCTGTCCTGCCCCCCCTAGGAAGAAGAAAACATCTCGCGCGACTATAAATAGTATCATTTGTCTATAAACTTGTTATAACTACACCTCTGCATAACACTGTATCCTTATTAACGTATAATAGAATAAAAAAGAAATATGGACCAACTTACAACAAAGAATAGCTTTATTAACTGTAATAGAAAAGATTTAAAGTGCATCTGAAATAAAAATAATAAATCCTTAATTAAACTATAAACATTATTTGACTGACCATGTCAAACCATATGATAGTGAAAAAAATACATAAA
>JAOTQY010181294.1:0-11487 GCA_026413445.1 Dolichallabes microphthalmus | reverse complement strand
TTAGCACTGTCGCCTTCCACCACCAGGGTCCGGGTTCGATTCCTGTCTCTGTGTGCATGGAGTTTGTATGTTCTCCCTGTGCCTGGTGGGTTTTTTTTTGTCCTTTTTCTATGCTCTGAGCCATCCCTGTGCAAAATGCCATGTCGCCCATATCTAAATCCACCTTTGGAAGAAAATGGCATCGTTTCACACACGGGCACTGTAAAACGATAAAACTCTTTTACCCTCCTAGAGTTTCTGATTGGCTGAAATTGTGGTACAAGTATAATGCTGCAACAACGTGAGCAAATGCAGCATTATGATGATATTGAACACTGTATATGCTTGAGAGAGGGTTGTGTGAGGAAAAAGTACTATTCGAACGTGTGCAAAAATGAGATGAGAATGCTAATAACACATCTTCATAATCACACTCAATAACTTGAATATACTGTAAGTACACGCTGGACTCAGAGTTTTCTGACGTGTATCATTACCAGACCCTGGACCTGTTCCTATTTTTCGTTCTGCTAACAGTTTGGAATATCTGCTAGTACTTTTTAATATAAAAAAAGACTAGACCTGCATCTATCTCAGCCTCCCTTGTCTAATTTTAAATAACTAATTATTGCTATTTAATGTGAAACAAATCGCGGGCAACAAGCTTGGATGATAAGCACCAGTATCACAAAAGATAAATAAAATAAAATATAAATTCATGAATAGTAATAAAGCGTTGGTTAAATGAGCATAGTTTGACTGAAATGAAAGGCTAAATCTTTACATTGCTGTTGTTTGAGCAGATATGTTTACAGACTTTAGCGTGAGTCTTGCACAGATGGTGAGACCATGTTTATCTGGCTGACGTTCTACCAAAATCATACCACATTTCTTAACTGTTATGATGCACTGCCATCCATCCATCCATCCATGCATCCACCCATCCATCCACTTTCTACCAATTATCTGGGACCGGATCATGGGGGCAGCAGTCTAAGCAGAGATACCCAGCCTGCCACCTTTCTTGCCACCTCCACAAGCTCACGCACAGGCATACCCGGGCAGTCCTAAACCAGACAAGAGACATTATGTCTTGTTACCCCAGGGCCTATAATGTTACCCCCGAGCCTCACTCTCAGACATTCCTGAAACACCTCCCTAGGTAGGGTTCCAAGGAGGCATCCTTATCACATGCCTGAACTACCTCAGCTGGCTCTTTTCGATATAGAGGATCTAATTTGAGCTCTGTTCAGATGTCTGTGCTCCTTACTTTATCACTCAGGCTTTATCCTGTATCCTATCTCTCAGTATCAGTCACTGTTTGAAAGGCAAAAGAGTGAATAGACACAAGAGTGGAATCACATAACTAAACTGTACGTGTATGAGTTTGCGATGCAGTATAAAATCCATGACAAAAACATGACACAAAGAAGTACACACATTGCAGTTTGGATGCTGTGCAAATACCATATTACAGTAGAGTAATTTGGGAGCTAAGATGCAGCCATGGTAATATTTCTGAAAGAAAATGAAACCCAGAGAAACAGACATTACAACACTGAGAGACGCATGCTATCAGATACTCAAACTGTATGTGGGAAGCTGTTGTGCCTTTCCCAATTTCAGATCAGAATTCTATACCCTGGTAGAAACTTAAGGGACCATGAATGTGCTCAGATGTCATGTACTGTAAAAGGATACTAATCATGCAACATAATGCAACATAATGCAACATCATTTTATCGTAGTCATTCAACTTTAAAAAACAAGATTGTCCGTACTGTAGTCGTCATCGCAACAACTTTCCAACTATTTTACAACGCTAATCTAGAGTTAGAGTTCCTGCTGGGTTTATGTTTACTTCTTGTCTAATAGACTAATTGACACTCACACTTATCTATATAAATAAAAGGATTTATATAGATTGGAGCACCTGAAATCGGTCTCAGAAACGTTTCTGTCTGTATGACTGTCTGATCGTCTGTATTTGTATGTCTGTCCAGCCGATTTTGTCACAGCATCACGCAAAACTGGCTGGACAGAATTTAATGAAGCTTTTCCAGTCCTTTGGTATTTACCTAAAGTTAAATCTGCGCCATGAGTGAAATCAAAATGTTGAGCGGAAGGGAATATATGAGCAGTTTTGTGCCAGATTACATCACAGCAGCTATCGCTTTTTTTTGGAAGAATACAGTGTTTTTTTTTTTACCTCAAGGTGGGTGCGGCTATGGTGTAACAGGCGGTTGCCTGGTTACGGGCTCCCGGCCGATGTGGGCGCTGCGGGAGCTAATTAAGCAACTCCTATAAAAGAGGAAGAGAGGCCGGGCCAGGTAACAGCAGCCATTACACAGCCTCTGCTAAATGCTTGAAGCTAAATGCTAAAGGCTAATATGTTAGAAACCTGAATGCGGGATGTCTGTCCAAACCGCATGTATGGTTAAATGTTTATTTGTATAAAGCCCGCTGAGGCGTATACAAAATATTTATTTGTGTATTTATTTGTAGCCCGCCGAGGCAATTGGAACAAATTTACGTATAGTTACTGTGTATTGATGGCATCCCTCCTGCTGTGGCAATGCAGGAGGGTTTTTGTTTTGTCTCTGTCTTCGACGTTGTTTTGTGTCTGTGAGTGTTCCGGGAGCTGCTGCATGTCGGCTGTCCCTTGAGATCGGACACATCAGCGGCAGTGTGCGTGCGGTGCCGAGGGCTCGGCTACTCCCGCACCGCCACCAAAGGGATGTCGCTCTCAATGAGGTCATCAGACTCTGAGCAGGACGTTCCCAGGTTACACTATTTTATTCTTTGTATATATATATATATATATATGGACTTGGTTGCCAAGAAGAAAGGACTCTGTGTAACTGCGAATCCGGACTGAATGAGTGTATGGTGTGAGTGGCCGGCGATGGTGAATGGTGTTTTTGTATAGCACTATATTAAATGTGAATGCACTTTGGTTATATATTGTTGTCTATATATTTATTCATCCCCTGATGTCTGTTAACGACTAGCTATTATTTTAACAGTAAAATAAGCAAGTTTGTTACAATATGTGTCACTCAACACTCAATCTACTTTTTAAAATTAAATCTACTTTAATAATCTACTTTAATCTACTCTCTGTTAATTGATCCCGGGCTTCTCCCCACACTATAAATCACACCAGGGTGTGTAGCTTGGGACCTATACTGGATTAATATCGTGACCCTGGCACCGTGGAGGAGAAGGCCGCAAGGAGGTACACGTAACGGCTCCTGTTCCCAGCTGGGGAAAGCCACCTAGCCGCTGGATGTCAGAGAGGACTCCCATCACAGAGAGATCTGGGAGGGGCTGGTCTGGCCTTCCCACGAGAGGAGAGTTAGCTCTAGTGAACTACACAGGAGCTGCTGATCACGCTGGCCCACACTGCCACTCTGCCTGCTGCCCACCGCTCACCAAACCTGCATGTGCACAACATTCCTTCCCTTTCTTCCCATCCTCCCTTATTTAACCCTTTCCTTACCCACTTTCCTTAATAAATTTCCCTTTTTCCCGTAAGACCTCGCCTCGTGTCCGTGCTGCCCGTGCAACCCGCTACACTTACAGATTGTGATTTCTCTGTGATTTAGACAGAGTTCTGCCGTACAGAAAGACAGTTAGACATGTACATGGGCTTATAATATCAATATTATTATTATTATTATTATTATTATTATTATTATCACTAATTACATTAAAGCTAATCAGATTATTTTTAGCTTTAACCTTTCAACTATTTCTACAAACTATTTATCCTTCAAAGATATGTACTAATGCTAGTACATTATAAACATGACAGCTGATCTACAGATGGTTATACAGATACATTATAATAACAACAGCACTATTTTAATCCTGAAGCCTGCAGAAGCTCCCCAAAATGAATGTTCAGCATATTTGTAAGAATGCTTGCAAAGCTCCATTAGTAAGCTGGAGAAAGACTGTATGCTTCCTCGCATAAGTATAACTATGAAGATAAGAGAAAAATAGGAGTAAATATCTGGAATATCTGACAGGAAGTCATTGATGATGCATGAGAAAATCGAGGAAGCTTTTTATCTCTTCAGCACTTCTATGTATCGGATTCACTTCAGTTGGAATCTGCTACATTGAACTCTTTCGTGTGGTAAATGAAGACGAATGAAGCTGTTCTAAAGTAACCAGTCCATCCATCCATCCTTTCATCCGGTCTTCACACTACACACACTCATTACAGCATCCTGAGTCCTGAGTCCTTCTCTCACGCCTGCTAAAGACTGCATGGAGAATCAAGTAGCACAGTCCAGCGGCACAGCAGTAGTGATGGAGTGTTAATGATGATGGAAACGATGGGAAAGATAAACATACACGTTAAGTGCTTTGTTCTTTCTGTTCCTTACTGTCATAGACACAATTTAAAGATTATTTAAATTGTATGATCAGTTTAATTGCTTACAGCAGATCTACACAGGAGACATACAAGACAGGTAAAAAAAATAATAAATAAAAATCACCTTTTTTGCCTAACTTCCTGACTCAGGTTTTTGAGTGATGAGCCTGAGCAAGATCACGAATGTTTAGGCTAACCAGATACTTTAGTGCAGTCTGTTCAGCTCATTGGTATTGTTATTGAAGTGGTGAGCACAGAATAAAAGCTTCAAACCTTGGGGAGGGATAATGAAAGTTGCACATCATGCATTTTTATTATTATTATTATTATTATTATTATTATTATTCATGTGTAAAGTATGGCTTTGTGCTGTAGGATCTGTGAATATCCTAATGACTATGTAAGAAAGCATCAGGGTGCAGATCACTGAATCATGCAGAGAGCGTGTAGACTTCTACACCTCCCACACAATCACTCCTACACACCAGCAAACTCATTCTGTAAGGGTTTTATAACCATAAGTCTCGAAACAACTTCACAGACAAATACAGAATGTCTGTGTTTCCTGGTGTGAGTCCTAAACCGTTTCTTCCTTTCAGTAAAAGTCTTGAATTCATATCACTTCTGTTCGAACAGTTCCCTTTCAAAGGCTTCACTCGATGCTGCGTGAAAACGCTATGGGAAACATCTTTGTCATGTTGCCGGTTGTGAGGCATGTGTGCAAACATGCCAGATTTTTGGCCTATATAATCTCGGTCAGGTGACTTCCTCTGATTAGGCACACCTGGAGGTTATAAATAGTAGTGAGCCGACATTCCTCAGATCATTTGTCTTCAACCGACATTGTGATTGCGTGAGTGCATCAAGCATTTAACTAAAGCTACATTTAAAACAGAAAGAAAAAAAACATAAAACTCACCAGACAAAATGGCGGGGTTTAGAGTTAGATGCCCGTGCGATAGTTATCTTTCCGAAGGCGATACTCATATCCTCTGTTTTGAATGTTTGGGTGAGAGCCACGCTCTCCTTGGACTTAAAGGAGAGTGTGAGCAGTGTGATAATCTCCCGATGAAAGTGCTACGCGCGCACCTCGCGTCCTTTAGTGAACCACGAGCCGCCGCGCTGCACTCCTGGGGATCACAAGTTGATCTGGCCGAGGCACGAGAGACAGAGTCCCTCCTTTCTCTCGCCCTCTCCCCCGATCACGAATTCTCTCCTTCCACTTCATGAGCGCACTGCGGTGCTTCTCGTGAGTGTACGGAAGAGATTCGTTCTCCTGCTTCTGTGGAAATGGAAGTAGCTACCTCAGAACGATCCTCTAAATATGATAGAGAGTATGAGGAGTTGCTCGAAGTCATAACGCATGCAGTCGAACGACTACACATTGATTGGCCACAGGAGCAAGCTCACCCCGAACGGTCAAAATTAGATAACAGATTTCTGTCGGGTGGCCAGGAGATGGCGCCACAACGCCGCTCTCTCCCCTTTTTTGATGACCTCCACAATGAATTATCTTGTTCATGGAATAAACCCGTATTTTTGTACCATCGACTTCGTTCTATTCGAACATCGTTGATGCAAAAGCACGAGGGTATGTGATGATTCCCGAGATAGAGCAGACGCTGGCTGGCTATCTCTCTCCTGGAACATCATCATCATTAAAGAAGCCAACCCTTCCCTCCAAGCCGTGTAGAACTTCTTCTACCCTGGTAGGGAAGGCGTTCCAAGCAGCAGGTCAGGCCGGTGCTTCCTTGCACACCATGGCGGTTTTGCAGGCGTACCAGGCTGATCTGCTGAATGATTTGAGCACGAACAGCACTGTGAATCAGGAGGCATTCACAGAATTACGCCGGGCTACTGATTTGTCCCTGCGTGTGACTAAGCAGACAGCCCGTGCTATCGGCCGTTCTATGGCATCCTTGGTGTCCGCAGAAAGGCACCTATGGCTAAATTTGACAGGCATCAAAGACAAGGATAGCTCCTTTCTCCTTGGTGCGCCTGTCTCACCCTCAGGCCTATTTGGCGACGCTGTTAATTCCATTGCCACCAGATTTTGAGAAGCCAGGCTATATGAACAGGCTTTTGGGAAATTCCTCGCCAGGCGAGAAGCGCAAAAGCAGAGTGTCAGTAGCCGGGCACCCCCCGTAAGGACTGGGGTACGGCTCGCCGCCTCTCACACACCGCCTCTAGAGGATCAGATTGCCGCACTGTCTTCCGCCTCCGGGGAGGGGAACATAATGTTTCTTTCCTATAAGAGCATGCCATCCCGGGCACCCCCAGGAGATCGGTGTTCAGTTTCCGCCGCCTTTGGTGTTTCGGATGACACCGGTCTCCGATGACACGTTAGTCATTTCATCTGATCCTGCCATATTCCAGGACACCGAACCACTAACAACCAACTCCCCCCCCGCCCCCGCTGGTAACCAAGCCACCGAAACTTTGCCCTTTCCTGAGAAACTGGCAGCATGGAAGCTACTGTCAAGTGGTTTCCACTTCCATGAAACCGAAAGTGCGCATCTCCTGACAGAAGTTGCTGGGGAATGGGGCCATGGAACATGTTCCCCTACCAGACAGCGAGTCAGGCTACTACAGTCGGTATTGCTTGGTTCCCAGAGGAATGGGGGGCTGCGTCCAATTTTTAGATTTTGCGGGCTGTACCGCTATCTAAAATAAATAAATACAGTTTCAAAAAAATGTAAATGTCAAGGTGATTGCTCTCAAATCCTACCAAGCGATTGATTTGTGACAATCGACTGAAGGACGCTTACTTTCATATAGAAATATTGCCACAACACAGGGAAAGATCTGAGGTTCGCTTTCGGGGGCGAAGCTTACCAGGATCGGGTCCTTTCATTTGGTTTACTGTAGCTCTCTACAACAAGGAAATCAAGCTAGACCAGAAAGTGACCATCACTTTCAGAAATCTTAAGCTCTCATGGCAGCTGTATCCACGGTGACACCTTTGGGCCTTCTGCACATGAGAGCATTTCAGTTGTGGCAAAGCCAGGGGATTTCACTCTAGGGCCAATCCCCAATAAAGGCTACGCGCCAGGTGCTTCGTACCCTTCCTATGTGGTTCAGACTCCGGTTTCTGACTCTGTGTCCCACTCTAAGTTTTTCTTGTCATTGCAGATGCTAACGACAGACGCTTCCCTCATGGGCTGGGGTGCGGTCTTAGATGACCGTCCAGCCGAAGGGAGCTGGAGAGGCCTTATTCTCGTGCGGCACATCAATTGCCCCGAAATGATGGCTCTATTTCTGGCCCTAAAGCACTTCCTCCAGCAGTTGAGAGGCTACCATGTCCTAGTGCGGATGGACAACACTATGGCAGTCTCATATATTATCACCAGGGCAGACTGTGCTCGCGTCGCTAAACAGCTAGCGCACCAGGTTGCTCTCCCTCAGGGCGATTTACACTGACACTCGGGGATTGGAAACCCCACCCCGAAGTAGTCAGTCAATCTGGGAGAGATTTCAGTTAGCAGAGGTGGACCTCTTGGCCTCGTAAGATCAGCAAATGTCCCCTTCACTACTCTCTGACTCTTCCAGCCCACCCTGGGTCTGGACAAAGTGGAGCAGGAGAGACTTCGTTTGCTGTCCAGTATGTGCTCTTCAGATTTACGTCCACCGCATCAGCTAGTGGCATAATTCAGAGCGCCACTATACTTAACTGCATCCTCACTGAACTATCTTCCGAAAGTTCCATTCTTAACATGCATCATACTGTTTTGAAGCCTTCTGTCCTCCGCCTTTTACAGCATCGGAGCAGGCGAAACTTCACTCACTGTCCAGGTCGTGCTCTTCAGATTTACGTCCACCGCATAAGCTAGTGGCGTAATTCAGAGCACCATTATACTGGGTGAGAGATGCTATTGCCCTCTCCTATGAGGCGCGTGGGTTCACTTCGCCTCTAGGAAGCAGGGCTCGTTCAACCAGGGGATCGCCTCATCTATTGCACTAGCAAGCGGTATTCCCCTGCAGCAATTGTGTGATGTGGAGGGCTGGTCCCTCCCCCGCACACATCTGTTACATTTATAATCTGGATGGTCATGCCTCTCCGGGCTCACGGTCCCCGAGTTAGCTGCCCAGGCATAGTTCTGAGACCTTCTCAGCTTTGTGCGCACACGCTACACACCCTTGGGGTTCAGACACTTGCAGTGTGACGACATTGGTATTCTCGTTCCCATAGCGTTTTCACGCAGCATCGAGCGAAGCCTTTGAAAGGGGAACGTCTCGGGTTACTTCGCTGTAACCCTGTCCCCTGAAAAGGCGGGAACGAGATGCTGCGTCCCAATGCCGCACTGCCACGTGACCAGACATCCGTTCAGACAAATTAATCTGAGGAATGTCGCCGGCTCAATATTATTTATAACCTCCAGGTGTGCCTAATCACAGGACGTCACCTGACCGAGGTTATATAGGCCAAAAATTTGGCGTGTTTGCACACATGCCTCACAACCGGCAACATGACAAAGATGTTTCCCATAGCGTTTTCACGCAGAATCTCGTTCCCGCCTTTTCAGGGAACAGGGTTACAGCGAAGTAACCCGAGACGTTTTCCAGTGTGTCTCCCTTCAATAGTTCATTTCATATTCACGTTGTCCTCTTTGAGCTCTTCATGCCAGTCACGTGTATGAGACATCCTGCTAACATTTATCGCCGGAGGATCCGCCCTCGAGATCCGGGGAAACGAGTTTCATATTTTACAAAATGCTGGAAAAACTTCTCCGTTCATCTGAGATTTAGCTTTTTTCTCCCTTCAGATACAGTCCTCAGTGTGTGTACAGTGTTCTCTATGATTAAAAGTTGAATAAAGATTCTCTTCTTGAGTTAAAAACGTTTAACTCAAGAAGAGAATCAGTATTCAACTTTTAACTTTTATCTGATTAAATGTCTTTAACGTGTATAAACACACCACTAATGTGTCAGATTGAAGCTTCAGCGTCAACATTAAACACATCAGTATGGAGCCACATCACGATCATCTGAAGCCATGTTTACACACAGGGATTTGTCTCTGTCGCACGTGTTTAAACTCACAGAGACGTGTTTACAGATCAGATCAGATCCAAAACAAGATGCTTTTTCCTTTCCACTCTCAATGGTTCTTCAGGCTTCTTTATTGAACAGTGTAAAAATAAATAAAATCATTATGAATACGTGTGTAATGGAGCTGCTCTCCAAAAAAAAAAGAAAGACAAATGATCTTGATATTTTAAAATAAAAAAATTATTAATTTATTTATTTTAGAATTTATATTTGTCTTAGAATTACATTTGATAAAGTTTTCTTTTTTTTATTGTGATTATTAATTTTAATGGACTCATTGTAATATTATCACTCTTATTAACACAATTTATTATTTGTTTTAATTTTGACACACAAGTTCCTTAGACAGTTTACTTACATGTAGGCATTTGGCAGATGAACTTATACAGAGCGTCTTATATTTTTATCTCATTATATATATGAACAGTTGAGAGTTAAGGTCCTTGCTAAAGGGCCCAACATGGACAGATTGGTGGTTGTGGGATTTGAACCTGTGATCTTCCGAGCCGTAGTCAGATTCTTTTACATTATTTCTTTTATTCTAACATATGTAATATGTAATGCATTTTTAAAATATTTTTTTTCTGATTCTGTTTTTTTTTGTGATTTTGTGATTTTTTTTCATGATTCTTTTATTTTCACACTGAATTAATTAAATGAGTCTTTTTAAATTTTAAATATGATTCTTTTATATGAGTACAATTTTTCAAATGTTAAATTTTTTTTTTCATGAAATTATTTTACAATTAATTTTTACATTTGATACTTTTACGATTTTCTGGGGAAGAGCACGCTATCCTCGGACTCGAGGGAGAATGCGAGCACTGCGATCTCCTTCCGATAAAAGTGCTTCACGTTCTTTAAAGAGAAATCACTAGCCGTGGCTCACTCCTGGGGATCGCGTGTTGACCTGGCGGAAGCGCATGAGACGGGTTCCCCCTTTTCTCTCGCGCTCTCGCTGGATCGGGAAACTCTTGTGTCCGCTTCTGAAGCACGCCTCGGTGCTTCTTCTGATCGGGCACAGGAGACCTCGTCTCTTGTTTCCAGTGAGATGGAGATTGCCACCTCAGAACGCTCCTCTCATGATGAAGGGAACATAGGAGGAGTTACTCGAGGTGGTAACTAGGGCAGTCGAACGTTTACATCTCGACTGGCTCCAGGAACAAGAGACTCCCAAATGCTCAAGACTAGATGACCGGTTTCTGTCAGGTGGTCAGTGGTGCAAATCGGAGCAGCTTTTTATATGTTATGGAGGCCACAACCGGGGGGCGGCTGCCACTAGACAAACTATGTCACATAGGGTGAGGGATGCTATTGCACTAGCCTATGAGGTGTGTGGTCACAATTCACCTCTAGGAGTTAGGGCCCATTCAACTAGGGGGCTTGCATTGGCAGTGGCTTTGGCAATATGTGTCCCCTTGCAACAAGTGTGTGATGCGGCAGGGTGGTCCTCTCCGCACACATGTGTCAGATTTTATAGTTTGGATGTCCATGCTACTCCAGCTCACAGGTCCTCGAGTCAGCATCCCAGAATCAGGTCTAGAACTCTTTGATGATTGTGCACGCACGCTACTCAACCCTGGGGACCAGACACTTTCAGTGCAGCAGCGTTGGTATTCTCGTACCCAATAGCATTATTGTAGCTTTTGAAAGGGAACGTCTCGGGTTACTTTACTGTTACCCTGTTCCCTGAAAAAGCGGGAACGAGATGCCTCGCTCCAATGCTGCACTGTAGGCATGACTGGACGTCATTTCAGACAAAATTGACCTGAGGACATTTCCGGTTCAGACCTATTTATAACCTCCAGGGGCACCTAATCAAATGATGTTACCTGCCCGAGGTTATATAAGCCAAGTTTTGGCGTGTTTGATACACATGCTTCAACAACCGGGGAACAAAGTGTCACGAACTAACCGGGATGACCAGAATATTAGCACACTAGCGGTTAGCCCTTTGTAGCGTGGATGGTAAACCCAAACGAGGAAGAAAGCGAGTAGGCAGGATTACCATGCGATTTAGTCTAAGGACTCTCACAGAAGGGGAGCAAGGGAAAAACACAAATTTAACCCGC
>JAOTQY010181284.1:0-11488 GCA_026413445.1 Dolichallabes microphthalmus | reverse complement strand
TGGGCACTGGCTGGAATCGAACCCAGGCCTTCCGCATGGCAGGCGAAACACCTTACCACTGAGCCACCAGTGCCCAGATATGTTTCTTTAGAATGTTAGGTTTTAAACACAGCGTTTGCTTCAAATATTAATTTCACATAAATAAAAAGGAAGTTTGTTTTAAGGTACATAAATTTTTTTTTAAAAAGACACCATAAATAAATATCTGATTCACTCTTACATTATAAACCTGCTGAACATAAAAATCCTTAAGATCCAATTCTCAACACACAATGTATGAATAGCTCTCGTTTCACAATCTTACAGAACATCTATCAACTTTCCAACGACACCGTTCTCAGGCAACCTGGATGAAAAGATCAGAAAACACAAACAACGAAATTAAGTTATGCCACACCACAGCTTTAGTTCCCTCCTGATATGCTGAAATATCCAGAGCTGTGCGAATGAATCGATTATGAAAATGAATCAATCATCTGCTGGTCGAATCGTCAAATTAATTGAATCGTTGGGTTGCTGTTCGATTCAGAGTCAATACACACAAAGAGAGGATGGTGAACGAGGGAGGGAACAAGTGTAAATGGCTTCTACAAGTTTCTATACATCTGAATTTGTATCTTTCACAGACATTCCACAACTTTAAATACTTCGATAAAGGGAAAAATACATATTCTGTTGCATTTTATTTCTTACTTAATGACGATCTATGGTAATGTTGCAAGAAGATTCATCTATGTCTATCTTACAATTTCAGCATCAACTTTTTTATTTGAAAAACTAGATGCCACTATCCTATCACAAAAGGACTGGACTGAGGTGACCATCAGAAATACTTTACTTACTCACTCACTCATCGTCTATACTGCTTAATCCTGTATACAGGGTCGCAGGGGGCCTGGAGCCCAGGAGACTTGGGGCATGAGGCATCGTACACACTGGACCCTGGGTGCCAATACATCGTAGAGCACATACACAAATACACCCACTCATTCACACACTAGGGGCAATTTGGTAACGCCCAATTAAACTAATCTGCATGTCTTTGGACTGTGGGAGGAAACCAGAGTACCCAGAGGAAACTCAGAACCTGGCCGGGAATCCAACCCGGGCCCTGGAGGCGCAAGGCGACAAGGTTTCCTCCGAACCACGTGACGGTTTCTCAATCAGGTCAGTGTATAAATTCCTAGCTATTCCACAGCAAGCCATCGTGCCATGAAGTGTTATTTATGCGTCGGTCCCAAATCCAATGTCATTGTTAATGTTAACTTTTTCTAGTAATGCTCACGATTCAGACGAGTGAATGAATGTACATATTCAGGAAAACTGCTGTTTTCTCCAGGTGCTGTTAAAATACAAGCCAACAAAACATGCTAGCCAGCGTTAGTTAGCGTGTTCAGAGAATACCTTTACTTCCAACCAGGCTCCGCCCACCAGCACTTTAAGTGTAGAAGTAAAGAGGTGCACACAGGCTTATGATAAAATGTGTACACCAACATTTTTTGCCATTATGATGATGACTGTTTCCTTCTTTTTTCATATTGAAACATACCTAAAAGTTCTAAAGGAGTCCTTTCTAATGTAAAAAAATTATAGAACAATTTAAAGAAAGGATAAACTTTCAGCGGGTCATGACCTGGCCGACCTAGGGATTCTAAAGGACACCTACAGCTGTTCATGGATCTGTTGAGACCAGCCCTCTCATTCCGTGCCTAGGCGAGTTGTTGCTCATTCACATTAATAAAATTTCATTTGTATAGCCCTTTTAACAATTGTCATTGTCACGCAACAGCTTTACAAAATCAAAAGAAAATACAGCCACTCATAAAGCCATGAAGTAAAACAAAGTCAACAAAGCTCTAATAATGTATTAATAGCCAAACCATATTTGCTCAAAAACGTTTTTGTGCACATGTTTAGATCGATAAGTATCTATTTTAGTTCTTGCATGTCTATGTAGGACAAACAGCTATAAGAGCAAAGTCACATCAGATGTTTGACCTTGGTATGATTCTTCCCTCCTGTTTTATATTTTGGTGCAATTCCAAAATCTAATCAATTCATCAGCTGGTTGTAATGAAATTTCCACATAAAAATGCTACAAACATTCTACCACTCGCCCTTGAAATATGACGCGGGCTCAGAGTTCCGGAACATGACTACGACAAACAGGAAGGAAGCTATAGAAACAAAACTATTGCACACATTTAAAATTGCTGTGAGTACTACACTGGCTAGAAGTCCAAAATCTTGTGAAATCATCAGCTGGTTATAATAATTATTTCAAATGCAAAGATGTATACACCTACTCGAGATCTCACAAAAATCCTACATGGATCCAACAGGGCTAAGCTTAAAAGACATAAATGTAAGATTTTCTTTAGCAATTAACACAAGCTTATGTATCACTTCCAAAAGTGTTACGGCAGATTATTTCTATTATTTTATTTTTGTAACAGCACCATCAGGGGTTGTGCACAGAATGGTATACAGAAATGCCGCTGGGACTAATATATTTCTAACTCAAACTATAGGTTTAAACAGGATATCATGCGATCCTCATCCATAACTTGTCAAACAGTGATTGAGAGGGTGGATGTTAAAGTATATTATACTCCTTTATACTAAAAATCACATTTTCAGAACAAATTATAAAAGATGGTGGAAGTAAAAAAAAAAAGAACAGTTACAGGATCTGACTAGCAGAGTGCAAACTTCATGGCAACAAGGACGGCATTTGCAGTCGTTCCTTGACCAGTTGCCCTTGATGCCCTATTAATTTCAGAAACCACAGAGGCAGTAATTTACTGTGCCCTTTTCTTGTGCCGCCTTGGTGCCCTTTTTATAAATGTCAGAGAAATTATCAAAATATATTCATACTGTATATGGCCAAGAAAAAAATGAAGAAAAAAAAAAACACCAACCGTTATTTCCCGCTTCCTTTGGCAGTACACACTCAGCTAGTAACAACATGCTGCAGGTATTTTATACATACTGTACACATGCTTGGCTCAGGGTCTAACATAGGTGTCACTTCGCTCCACATGTGTTCATCATATGGAAGCAGTTGTAGGCAGGAAAGCAGGTTTAAATTCTTACAGGTACTATTTATCCAAAAGGTGAGGAGACAAACCATGGAAGTGGTGGAAAACCCTGTAAATCTCACAAATTTTTCTTTATTCCTTGGTATCATCTCAGCTAACTAACAGTGTTGGGAACGTTCTAATCCCAAATAGAAAGTTAGTGCACTATATAGGGTGTACAATCCCTTGTTTGGGATTCAGCCTGAAGACACCTTAAAAGCCATCCATCTTCTAAGAATACAAAGTATTGTTTAAGGTGACAGTGTTAGCAGACATGGTTTCTTGCTGAAAATGTAACCGTGACTGGTTTTAAATGTGGGTTTTCGCAGGCAGTTGCTCTCCCCTCTTTCCAGTACTGCCACTGAACCTTTCAGTATGACTGAAATTTACACAATGCTGACTAGGCAGAGAAATGAAAAACTGAACTGGTAAATTCTGCAGCTAAATGCAAGAAGCTTTCCAGCTTTTTCAGGTGAGAAATTCAGGAACAACCAGATACAAGAATATTTTTTATATTTGATAAAGTAAAACGTCAAACTGTTGTACCTGCAGACGTTGCAGCTCACCCAAATGTATAAATATATAACAAATGTTTAGCTAAATATACTAGTAGGCCTAAAAATCCAATACTATATTTTTTGCTAATGTCTCATTGCACAAGACACAGAAAAAAGTTGATCTGCCCTGCTTTAGTAGGCGCATTTCTATTTTTACTTCACAGAATAAAATGTTCTAAATAAAGTATGTTCGAAATTACTTGTTTCAGTAATTAACAATCATTGTGTCTTTACAATAAATGACATATCTTCCATAATCTACATGACGACAAGCAAGGTCATTTTTCTTAATTTCTGAGAACATAAATATCACATTCTCCTTGTCATGTTGTGTATAATGCAATAAAAACGCTGTCTAAGTTGCCTCAGTGCGCATTGTAGAACCTCAAACATGCCTTGGTGCCCCTGCTCTTTGTAGGACACTCAATGCATGGACTGCACACCCCCTTGGGTTATGAAATTCATAGAAAGTATTACAAATTATGACTGTATCTGCTTTCTAAGGGTCAGTCTGTGTGCCCGTCATCATCGTCTTTAAGCCTATATGACATAATATATTGCTCAAAACTAATAATTCAATTTTATTTGTATGACACAATCAAAAATAATTAAAATATTAGATATAACAGGTTTTAGCTCATCCTTAGGAGCTGTGAGTCTGGAACTGGCAATAACCAGAAAAACAACGTGTGTGTGTGTGTGTGTGTGTTTAAAAAAAAAAGGAAAAAAGGAAAGAAAGAAAAAACAGTCGCTTTGATTTATCAAAACAATCCACTCTTAACTGTACCACTCGTTGTCAAAGGAAAATCAAAGGAAACTAACTGTTCTCTACATTTAATATGTATTTCTGCACCTTTAAAAATTGTAGCCTGTTT
This sequence comes from Dolichallabes microphthalmus, assembly GCA_026413445.1. NCBI lineage: Eukaryota > Metazoa > Chordata > Actinopteri > Siluriformes > Clariidae > Dolichallabes > Dolichallabes microphthalmus. Next base: position 6,976 of record JAOTQY010181284.1, on the reverse strand, counting down.
CTTTGAGTAAGAGCTTTAAAGGTACACTACACACCTTGCCACTGAAATGAAACCCAAGGAAAAGTACAGTTCAGTCAGTATGCCTTTTAACCTGAAAGTGTAACAGACGCAGGCGAGCTCACAGTGTGTTGAAGAATCAAATCAAGGTGACTAGAGGATGACTGAGGAAACTGAATGAGATGCAGCCGAAGATCCGCATCGGCAAGGATTAGCTTCAGTGCTAACGAGCAGGGTTGTGAATCATGCACGTCTCTAGCATGCTAACGGAGAGAGTGTGTTTTTTTTATTGCTCCCTGAGCGAGCTTTACACTATAGTGGTGTACCGGTAGACAGACGGTACAGCTGGTTAGCACGCACACGCTACCTGACATCTGCAGACCATGTCGGCGTCCTGGGCCAGCAGGTCCACCACTTTGCCCTTGCCTTCGTCGCCCCATTGAGCTCCAAGCACAACGGTCACTCTGTTGCCGAGACTCAGAGCGGTTAGCGCCTCCGTGCTCCCGTTATCTGACATGACCAGGTGTCCCTGTGCGCCCTAGCCTAGCCGCTCGCTTCTTCACTTCCCGGACGCGTCTCCGCTGAAGTCGCCTGACTCTGTACACTGAAATTCACGACACAACCGAGTATTACACCCCCTGACACGCCCCCTACGGCTGCGTCACAAACCGCACTGATTACTAATCTGATATCCTCTTTATTGCGTCAGTGTGTGTGTGTGTGTGTTGGACGCAGCCCCCAGTGGTGCATACAGGGGCCATGAACTGGTCGCTTGTCTGTACCAGTCTGGTCAGGGTCGCTGCATGTGGGCTCCATGAGCCCTGTTTATTATTAATAACAACGACAGTAACAATTAGAATGAAAAGAGAAATAGGAACAAACGAAATATTAGATAGATCATCTATAACATTTATAATATTTAATAAAAATGTATACTACTATTTATAATTCCTGATATCCAGCAGCAATAGAGACAGTAAGATAAAGCCAGGTTGCAGGTGTTATTGCACGCTGTATATCTTACTTATAGTCAGTAGACACAGGGTAATGTGATAACTGATCAAAAGTTACTAGTGCAAGAACAAGAAAAATAAACTACAAAATATATAAGATGCATATAAATAAACTACTGTATATAAATCAAAAGTTAATAAAACAACTAATAAATTAAATGAAATTAATTGCAGTGCAACTAATATATGCATTACATATATATATAGAGAGAGATAATCTGGAATCGTTTATTAAATTGTTACTTAGAAAATTGCAACACAAATTGATTAGACACCTAGGTCTCGTGATAAAATTTTATCGGCTGTATGTGTGTGTGTGTGTCCTTTCACTGATGTCACTCATATTCTCTGCGCAATTACTACGTTTTTGCACAGTTATTACTATTTGCACTGTTGCCAAGAGTATGATGCCAATCATCAAATATAGACAACTCCATGGACCTTGCTTTGTGTATAGGAGCACTTTCATGGTGGACCACCTGGTCAGGTGTCCACAAATTAATTTTACATTTTTATAATATTTATACAGCTTATAGTATCGTTTATATTATTAATAACAAAAAGAAGATAGTTGGAGCTAAATGTAATATGCTCCATTTTTTGGCTGAACAGTAAGACATGTGGATTACATGCATTCCCAGTGGCCCAGAAAATGTTCTGAATATGGTGCATCAATATAGGCAAAAGAAAGCCAGCTAAAGGTAATCTAATATGCTAGTATGCAGTTTGGGATGTAACCACAAGCTTAATTGTGCCCCAAGGAAAACAGAGTGCACTAGGCAGAATGGTAAAGGCATGATGTCATACCTCATATAGTGCACTTATACAGTGAGTTGGAAGTCATTTACAATGAATATTAAGAGAGGAGAGCATGTTAATGTAAATGTATGAAGAACTGTCTGTCTCAGGTGTGACTGTTAGGTGTGTAAATATATTGTTTTTTCAGAACCAAAGACAAAGCTGTCATCTTTTGTTGAAGCTCATATTGAAGTCAGTGGTTGTTGCAAAAGCCTTAGACACAACCCTGACTGACACTACGTACATATTTATTAAATTGAATCTTTTTCATTTGCTTTGTGCTTTCATCAAACCTGATTAATGTGATTTTAAATTTTATATGAGTATAAGAACCAGTTTTGGCCTTAACATTATACCTTTATCACTTCATTACAGAAATATCTATTTTAGAAAGAACAGGTTTTTTTCCTCTCCTAACAGAAAGAAATTTCTAACCACTTTATGAACATGCTCCTGGTACAGTTCTTGTAGTTCTCAATTTTCACCACGTGATGGAAGTAAAAACATACTGTAAAGTTTAAGTTAACGGTGTACTTTTCTCTTCATATGGTGTACTTTAGACTATGTACAGTATATATGAAGTCTATTACATATGCCCATAAACAGTGCCAAACATTTCCTCTTCTTATTTAATTAAACGGACAGACAAAAAATGATGATTATTATTATTATTATTAAAAAAATCAAGGATTGGGTTTTTATTTTCCCAGTTTTATATATCCTGAGTGATAGTTTTGCTAAAGAGATTGATAAAATATATATATAGATGTTGCTAAATCAGCACATGACATCATTTGACATCATTTGTTCTGGGAAATGCCATATACTAGTGGGTACAACAAAAAAAAAAATAGATGGCTCTGGGGAAACCAGGACAGGTGGCAACACTAGTGCTTATCCTTTATTAACCAATCATATTCAAACTCATTTTCAGTGTGTAATCATCATACACCTATCATAAATATATATATACAGTAGTATATTCAGGTACTTCGGTTTCCTCATGTCTAAAGACATGAAGAAGAGGCTAATTGACATTCCAAAATTGCCCGTAGTGAATATACACTACCGCTCAAAAGTTGGGGATCACACAGGAACTCCATTTTTGTTCCTGATTTTTTTTCCTACATTGTAAAGCAATGCTGAAAATGTCTTAAAATAACAACTGACTGTTGTTGTTGTTGTTGTTGTTACATAATTAACTTATTCCAAATGTGTTATTTCATAGTTTGAACTCTCCAGTATTGTTGTAGAATGTAGAAAATAAATCACAAATAAAATAAAACACCAGCTAACTTTATATCCACTCTCACTACATCCATAAATACCCTCTTTGGTCTTTCTCTAATCCTACTGTCTGGCAGTTCCAACCTCAGCATCCTTCTACCGATCTCTCCTCTGAACATATCCAAACCACTCAATCTGGCTTCTCTCACTTTAGCTCCAAAACATCTAACATGAGTTGACATGAGTCATTAACATGACTCATTCTTGATCCTATCCATCCTTGTCACTCCCAAAGAGAACCTCAGAATCTTCATCTCTGCTATGTACCTCCAGCTCTGCCTCCTGTCTTTTCTTGAGTGCCACTAAGTTGTAAGTGATGCTCTTTTATCACACAACACACCTGACACTTTTCTCCACCAGTTCCAACTTGCCTGCACACACCTTTTCACCTCCTTTCTACACATTCTGTTGCTCTGGACTGTAAATATATATATAGATACTGTATATGCACAGAGTGGATAGAAAATAACTAAGCAATAATTTATGGCTGTAGAACGTGTAGTATCACTGGCGCACCATGGCGCATCACCGGATGATGTGGACCTCATAAATGGTCTCCAAGAAGTCCAGACCTATAAATAAATACACTTTTAAAAAGTATTCTTCAGAAGAGAGTTGGAAAGCAATTTCCAAAACAAGTACTGGTAATTTCCTGGATGTGATAGCAATTGTTTTTAATAATTAAATTTTTGGGCTATTAAGAAATGGTGAAACTAAACAACCATTGATTATTGATATTGATTTCACCTTCTACTGTAGTACAATAATGATGCAAACCATGAACAAGAGTTAACAAAAAAATCCTCTCCAAAATGAAGAACAACAAGGTTTTGGAATGGCCCAGTCAGAGCTCAGATCTGAGGCCTATCAGAAATCCTGTGAGCTGGAGAGACCTTAGTAACTTAATAAATCTGGCGCACTGTGTAAGGAATAGTGGGAAATAAAATGACAAATCAAGATGTGCTAACATTACAGACTCTTACGCAAAGAGATTAAGTGCTGTATTATAAGCTGAAGGCTCTTTAACAAAGTATTACTTATGAGTTACAGTACTTATGAGTTATCCATAGTTATGCAACCAGACTATTTTGCCTAAACGTCAATGCAAACACAACTAATTTACATAATGCTTCATTTTTAATCACTCAGTATATGTTTTTATTCCATTTTCAAACAGGTAACAATCACACTGCAATTAACAAATCGTGAGCGTCAAAATGTCAGACAAACATAACACGACCTAGGCAAATTATTTAGGAAACAATAGAAGAGAGAGAGAGAGAGAGAGAGAGAGAGAGAATGGGAAACATTCTCTCACCAATCTCAAATCACACGCTAGCTAGCGTGTAGTACAACTACAATCTAGATGAATGATAGCAATATCTGTTTATGATCTGAATTGTTAGGTATTGTAGATCCACTTTTGAAGCTGTCTGATGTTAAAATTACTTCATGGCATTACAAATATAAAAAATCAAAATATAAGTAAATAAATAAATAAATAACTCAGCAAGAGATGTAATGTTTAAAAATGTAGTGTGTAGAAAAATCTATATTTTTATGATTCAGTAAGTCAAAGTAAAAAAAAAAATAGTGCAAAAAGCATCAACGTACAGATTCTTTAAAATAGACTTACGTACAGTAATTAATTTAAAGAGGGTGGCACATATATAAGTGCTCAAACCAGGGCTAGAAGCAGACGATGGGTGCTTCCTCCACCTTTTACCCTATAATTTACATATTGGTTATTTGGCATATCTGAACATTTACATTTGTGGACTAGAGAGGGCAGGGCTCATAGCACTTGACATTCATCTTTTATTATTATTATTATTATTATTATTATTATTATTATTGAAAATAACTATACATTAAAATTTTTTATTTTAAATGTTATTTTACAGTTGATAATTCCATAATACCATAATTCCATAATATGGAAAATTATGTGCAATTTTTCCTAATATTTTTTTTTGTACATTTGTTTTTGTTTAATCAAGGTGTCTTCAGTATGATCTGAACATAAATTCAGCAAGATGAGAGTCAAGATTAATGATCTAATGACATATTCTTTGATGATTATCACAGACAATTTGGCCATTAACTTCTATAAGAAGCATCAGTATGACCTTGAATTGCTAAAGGCCGTGTTGTAAAAATCATTAGAAGAGTGTATATGGCAAGGTATTTTATGTATACTTTACATGGTAAGTTTTTTTATGTATACTTTACATGGTAAGGTATTGTATGTGTACTTTGCATGGTAAGACACATAGATAGAAAGGGAAAGCAAGCCGAAACAAAGACAAACTACTGTAGGTGTATGACAATATTACTGTTTGTGTGTGTGTGTGTGTGTGTGTGTGTGTGTGTGTGTGTGTGTGTGTGTGTGTGTGTGTGTGTGTTGAATATACATTTAAAATACTAAAGGATAGGCTAATGATTTTATTGATGGTGTAGAGTGCAAATAAGCACAAGCTTTGTGCATTATAGAAGCTGAATTCCAGATGAAAAGTGAGTTTGTACAAGAACTTAATATTTACACATCTGACGCAACGGATGAAACTGTTTCTGTTGGTAAAATCTGCTTGTATTTCTAGGAACCAAATCACAAAAAAGATAGATAAGAGGTGCCTCAAAAAGAGGATGCTATCAAGCGAAAGATCCTGTACCATTTTAGCACCATACCAAAAGGTCTAAATATGGAGAACAGCTGATGATAATGAAAAACCTAACTATGGCATACTATTATGAAGGAAAAGGATCCTAATGCTATTACAAATTATTTAGTAAGATGTTGAAATGAGATAATTAAGTCATTGCCACAACATGAAGGAGGATGTAGCCATAGCTAAATAATGCGTGACCTTTAATTTAACAAGGGCCAACTAAATTTTTCTGCAACAATTTTGCTTTTATTTTCATCTCTATGAAATTATATAAATAAAAAATATATATATACTGTATATATATTGATAGTATATTGTATCCAATAAGCCTTAGGTTACTAAGATATCGCTCCAATTAAATTATCTCATTCCCATGACCATACATTTGGATGAGATTTCCACTCATTAAACATGTATTCAGTTTATATTGCCTCACTCACTCATCTTCTATACCACTTTATCCTGTATTGAGGGTTGCGGGGGGCCTGGAGGCTTAGGGCACGAGGCAGGATACACCCTGGACAGGGTGCCAATCCATCGCAGGGCACACACACATACACACACTCCCACACTCATTCACAGGCAATTTGGGAACGCAAATTAGCTTAACCTGCATATCTTTGGTCTATGGGAGGAAACCGGAGTACCCGGAGGAAACCCACCAAGCACGGGGAGAACATACAAACTCCATGCACACAGAGACAGGAATCAAGCCTTGCTGGGAATCAAACCCGGACCCTGAAGGTGCAAAGCGACAGTGCTAACCACTACACCACCGTGTAGCCCAGTTTATATTATGTGTCATAAAATTACAAAATGTATAAAAAACATCATAATAAATATGGCTGAATATGTATACAGTCATGAAAATATGCATTTAGTTAAACAACAGATTGGGTTATGTAGCTCTTATGTCAGTGATTATAGGCAGTGCGATGGGTTAGGTTATCTAGTGCTCACGTCAGTGATTATAGCAGCTAGACAGGCATGGTATGTAGTGTTGTAGTGAGGCTGGGTTATGCAGAGCTGGTGTCGGTGATTATAGGCGGCGAGGAGGCTGGGTTATGCAGAGCTGGTGTCGGTGATTATAGGCAGTGAGGAGGCTGGGTTATGCAGAGCTGGTGTCGGTGATTATAGGCAGTGAGGAGGCTGGGTTATGCAGAGCTGGTGTCTGTGATTATAGGCAGTGAGGAGGCTGGGTTATGCAGAGCT
>JAOTQY010181257.1:0-11493 GCA_026413445.1 Dolichallabes microphthalmus | reverse complement strand
GCGGCGATGTTGACGCATCGTTCCTGTGGACAGCAGCGTCAGAGGCGACATCTAGTCAGTATATATATCTATGGCTACTAGTTAGCTTAGCAGCCAATGGGCGTAACAGCTAGTCGACCTAGCCAAGCCTGTCTTGTGTTTGTTTATCCCTTGCATGCATAGTCCCTAGTGTTTAGTCCGTTAGGCTGTTTGTGTCTTTTCTTGTCTGGTTCGTATCCCCTGTCTGTATTGTATATTAGTTTGTGTACTCCCTAGTCTGTTTGTGTTTTGAGTTCTCTTTTATAGTATGCTCCAAGTTTAAGCCACTTCCTTTGTTCATGTTTTGCTTGTTTGGTGTTTATTAAAGACTCTTTTTATTACACCTTATCCCCTCTGCGCCTATGCCTCAACACACCATGCCCACAGTCCAACAGCTAGCAGAACGTGACAATTATCTTTAAATAATCAGCTCAAATAATTGCAGTTCTTTATTTTAAAAAGTGGCTTGTTTAATAAACCATACTCCATTATTCTCAGTCCTGTCCATATACGAACCTAATTGCAATATATGTGTAATATGAAAGAAATAAGAATTACTACTGAAAAACAATTAAAATGTCTAAGGAAACAGATATTACTGAAATAATGCTGTGCAGGTGTGTGTGTGTGTGAGGGAGGGAGAGAGAGAGACCTGGTTTAAACCAACTGGTTTTCAGTTTAAGTATAATTACCCAAATTCAAAGAAGAACTCTGAAAATGATGCAACCTTTTTGCCTCAGGAGGCGGCAGCAGGCGGCAGGATCCACTCGTCTGCCCCTCATACTGGGCTTGGATACACCCTGCTGTGCCTGCTATACACACAAACACGAGTGTCCCAGGATAACTCTCAGGAGGTTTTGCTGCAGTATCTCTCTGGGAAGGGTGGTATTCAACCTACTTACAGATCTTTGTCCTTAAATGTCATCTAAGGTTGCTTTTACTTAATTTACGATCTGTTTTAGACATTTTATTCTAATAGAGTATGATGTATTTACTGTATATTCATGCCTTATTGGTTTTGCCAATTAATAGCACTATTTGTGTATATATAACAAAACTACATTTAGAGTACAGGCATCCATGCATACCTGCTATAACTTCACAGACAGCATTGTTTTTTATTAGTGACAACTGAAAATCAAAACCTTATTTCAACATTATCCATACACTTCTGTGTCTCATCGTGTTTTTAAAGCTTTCTCATAACACGTTATGAGTTTTTTAATTCACTACTTAATAATTACATCAGTCATTTTCAGCTATATTTGTTACCTAAACATTTTGGTCCATGGGTTGGGCAACTCCATTCTAAGATTCTATGCGTCACAACAAATCACTGAGTTTCTACCCACACATCAAACAGCTTGTGACTTAAAATGGAGTAGGCTGATTTCTTTCTTCTTCCTTTTTTGCATCCATGAAATCAGATAAGACTGGTTGTGGAATATAGTAGATGATTCTTACAAGTTCAGAACAGCTCCAGTAACAAAGCAGAAATACCCTTGAATGATATTCATCAGTAGATGTCTGATTATATTGCAAAGTCAAATATTATCCTCAAGCAGCCAACAATGTGCACTACAGATAAAATATCTGCAAACAAAAACAGTTTTATGCTTCATATTATAACTGTGTGCTAGAGAAGAAATGGCTGATTGTCCTTAAACTCCTACATAACATTTTTGTCTTTTCTTTACAGTCAAGAGAGCTTGATCATTTTCCTAAAAATTATAAACATGTCTAATCCATACAAGCCTTCAGGTTCAAGAATAAAACAGAGGCTGATACTAATTTTTGTGACTAATATACTCAGAGAAAATTGTACATATGAAGGCATTCAAATGCCTTTTAGGGCCGGAGGGGGTTTAATGTGATCATCGAAAGCCTAGAAGGTGCAGGAGATAAAGCTGAGGAGTATTCAAGGTCAAGTGCACACATACAGTATACACTATAGGGACAAAAGTATTTGGACAAATCTGCAATGGCATTGTATCCAAAAACATATAATTTGGAACCTTGGATTGCGAGCATAATTCGTTCCAGAAGCCTTCTTGTATATCAAAACACTCATACATCAAAGTGAATTTCCTCATAAGAAAGGGTGAAAATGCAGATTATTCGTTCAACAACCCAAAAAAATAAATATGCACACATGAAACTCCACGATATACAACACTCGCTCGTTTATCAAGCCAAAATTTATTTACAATTTTTGCTCGTCTTGCGGAACCGGGTTACTCGCAATCTGAGGTTCCACTCTACTTCAATATGGAGTTGGTCCCCAATTTGCAGCTATACCAGCTTGGACTCTTCTTGGAAGGCTGTCCACAAGATTTTGGAGTGTGTCTGTGCAAATTCAACCACAGATGGGGTTGAGGTCTGTGCAGGCCAGACAAGTTCTTAAAAGCGCTATTCAAACAAAATTTTATTGATTTTAATTGTTGAAGTTCTTCCACACCAAACTCATCAAACCATGTCTTTTATAGACCTTGCTTTGTTCATTGGGGCACAGTCATGTTGGAACAGAAAAAGTTCTTCCCTAAACCGTTGCCACAAAGTAACATACTGTACAGTAGCATACTGTAGCATTGTGCAACATGTCTTGGTATTTTTGATGTATTAAGATTGCACTTCACTGGAGATGAAGGGCCTGATTGAAATACCTTAATTCAAGAATTAACAGTTTTGTCTATATAGTGTACTTTGGTGCCACTTGGTTTATGGGTGAACACTATAAAACAAATGGTTGCTGTAGAGTGGTTTTGGGAAGCATTTGCCTGGAGTTTGTACAGTTAGCTATTTTTCCTGACATGTAGGGTGATGTGTGATGTGTACAGTGGACGCACCTCCTGGCACACAGTGTGACCTTTTTTTATTTTTTATTTTGAATTTTTTCCCGATTTTTCTCCCTAATTTTAGTCATGTCCATTTCCTCCCCATCACTAGGGGGCTCCCACATTAAGGCTACTACTACCAGTCAGTCAAGAGGGCCGAAGACTACGAAGATGCCAGCCGACCGCATCTTTTCAAACTGCTCGCTCACGCACCATTAGGGGCGGCCCTTCCGCTTGCGTGAGCTCACAGACGCCCCTGATTGGCTGTAGAGCCATGATTAATGTGGGAGCACGAAGTACCTCTCATCCCTCCCCTCTGAGAGAGCTTGGCCAATCAGCTCTCTCTAGATCTCCGGCTGCGAGAGGTTACAGCATCACCCAGGAATCAATCCAGCGATCTCCGGATGATAGGGCGAGCACTTTACCACACAGTGTGACTTTGACCAGATGGAAACAAGCAATGGTGACAGTAAGACGTAGTAGAGAAGGGAGGACCATACGATGCTATACATCAGCCATGACTCTCTGATACTGTTTAGCGGGATGTCCTTTCACTCTGTATTCTAAGCACAATCTCGTGCAATGCTGCACAACATAAAGGTTGCCAACGCATGGATTACTCATTGGTATCTGGTAACGGATAAAACCTTTTAACCTCAAAATGAACCAGGTTTGTTTTTTCTCCTGACCTCTGTCATTTGGAGGGAGCATGTGGCGTCCAGACGTGTTACTGTCCATCTATTGTTCCAAGCGTACAAGCTCAAATTCAAAAGCTCATGTGCCTTGAGTCAGAGAAAATAGATACACAGATAAACTCATAGATAAGAACTCTCAGCTTGGTGCACTCTCATTTTAGCATGAATATTTGTGGATGATGAGCCTCACTGTTTTAAGATCAAACAGAACGGTAAATATGATAGAAAATCATAACCAAAGGCCAGTGAGTAACCAGCGTAAAATATTCATCCACAGAGAGCCTGCTCTAATTAATCCTGAAGGAGTTATGAATAATACAACTATGGACTACGAGTATCATTGCTAAAAAACATCTAAACCCTGCCTAGTGACCACACAGACCACTGTCTCTGAGACCGTGACAGCAGAACCTTTCCTAGGGCAGATACAATGTGTTCTTATTGCAGTTTTGTTTATGCTCTCTTTCGCAAGAAAATAATATATCGAATTCTTCAAACTTGACAAGAGACTGAAGAAATGGAAGACACATAAATAAGCCACATATATAAACGTCCCTCTGCAATGACCCATCCCTGTGCCAACAAAATTGAGGGTCACCTTAAAACGGAACTTGTGTACGGTACGGATCGTGTTCATTACCCACAGCCGATGCATCCAACTGCCAAGTTTTTCATTAGACTACTTACATTTATCAGCCAAGATAAATGTCCAGAAAATCTTGAGTACACACATGCACACACACACACACACACACACACACTGGGTGGCACCTGTGCATCATTAAAATCTATTTCTGGAAATTCTATCAGCACACTACAGCATGTGTGTGTTTACATGCCACCCTCAGCAACTATCTATATGACATTCAAAGTTCCTTGGGCATGCCCCGAGTGCCTATAACAAAATAATCATAAAGTAATAAAGTAATATCATAGACTGTAAGAATTTGAGAAATAATAGAAGCATAATGTCTCTGCTTGAACCAGCCATACAAAGTTTTCCAACCGTATCTGCTTTTCTGGATTTCCTGCTTTCCTGCCCTACCAGGAAAAAAAAAAAAACATGCTCCTTAAATAGTGAGTATAAAAACGCAGTTGATTGAAAATTATCATGGTCTTGAAAGTGAACAGTTAGTCTTAAATACTCATGTCACGAAGTGCCAGGCAGCGGACAGGAAAGCTATTTAAATCAATTAGCTTGTAATAAGCTAAAGTGTATTTTTTAAACCAATAGTACTGATAAACAATTTATGTACAGTATTCTTGACATGCATACTGTAAAACAAGGACTAAAAGAAATGCAAAAGTGGGAATAGCTTTTTTAATTAAGTGACGTAGGTCATTAAAATTGCACGTGGTTGGTAGAGTAACTCTGAGTGTCCCTCACAAGTGATGCGTCATTGAAAGCCTTGTCACAGTTGATGATCTCCCACTGCGTGGTTTGTATTCAATGCAGGTTTACACTTCTTTAAACTTCCCACCCATCTGTGCACATTGCTCTTGTCAGTGGTGTCATCTCGATACACATTCTTTTGCACAGTGGGAAACCATCGTTTTTTTTATTTTCAAACTAAATTTTTTTTTATTTTTAAAAGTTTTTAAGAATCAGTGAATTATGATAGTTCAATCATCTTATCCAGGGAAAATACTCAGTATGCAATACACATGGAACACATACTTCTAAAGAGCCCCTGATGAAGCAGTCTGGCTAAGGATCAGTTGATTGTCCTGGTTTGATTTATACCACTCAACCACGTGGCATGATTTCATTTCATCTCTTCAGCAATAACCCCAACCCCAAGGACACACGATGTGATGACAGGACCGTATATCTGAGTCACCATTCATCACAGCCAGAAGGCTGAAACACAATTTGGCTTCTGGAATGAGCAGGGAACCTGGCATTCACTTCTTTTTTCATGTCTTTGGACAACAACAAGGTCTAAGAGAAAGGAGATTTAAAGCTAGCATACTTGATTAGCATTGAAGTGGCAGCTGCATGCAGGTAGTCAGTGCTAATTGTGTGTAACTTCAGGAATGAACTTGGAGGTCTTGTGGCCCAGCGAGTTTTCTCTGACCCCAAAGACATTTTTTGCAGTTACATTTAAAAGAATTCAGACTCTCTAAAAGGCTATGAGACAGTGGTGGCTCGGCATTTAAAACTCTGGGTTACTGAGCAGAAGGTCAGGGGGTCAAGCCCTAGCAGTCAGTCTGCCACTAAGCATAGCTCTTAATTATCTCAAATTCTTCTTCTTTTTTTTTAGAACAAGTATGAAATTAGCACATTTTATCTTGTGCTAGAGTTTGGTACTGTACTTTGGTTTAAAAATCCTATCTCAGACCAGAGACATAGTTCTGCTTTGTCTACATAGTGTTCGTCTCTGTTTACCACAGCATTTTTGTATTTTACTAAATAACGAATACTGCATACTGGTGCTACCAACAAGGGTGTATTTTTTCCACGTCCAGTTTGCAAAGGAATTTACTAGGGCCGTCAATATTAACGCATTACCACGTGATTAATCTAACACGGAGAATAACATGACTCATGAAACATCACCAAGTGTCTTAAATGGTAAGTTTAATTATAAAAAGCTTCTAGAGGGAACATTGTGTGCTGGAGTTCAAATGGGAAACTGTTTTTACAAGAATACATTAGTAAGATGCGAGAGTGGTGGCTCAGGTGACTAAGGCTCTACTGTAGGTTGTTGATCTCCTGATCTGAGGGTCTGGGTTCTAACCCTGCCGTCGGTGGGTTTGCCACACCCCATACTACCCAGCCTCTACAGTACATGTAATTTTAATACTTAAGATATTATAAAACTGCATAGTTTCCTCTAACCAGTTTGTCGAATGCATTTCTTCATTCCAACATTGCATGTTTACAAGAAAATCTACTGTAACATTCCAAAACAGCTGAACCGTGAACTGTAGCACCATATCGAAGGAAACTATTGGACACTTTGTGATTCCCAAAGTGTGAAAGCGGCAGTCTTGCAGAAATCTACAAGCAGATCATTCAAACTGGACACTGCGGTTTCGATCAGTAAAAATGACGTGCCTGGATCTGATCAGCTGTCCGCTCTCGTAACCAATTCACAAAGGCTGGTAAAAAAAACTATCAGTGGAATAGAGCAACCATAAAACATATCTGCACGTTATCGGGAAAACCTTTAAAACACGAACTGCTATAGATAAACTCAGCAAGGAGCCGTTGTTAAACGCATAAAGATTTTAAGGTCCAAGTGGGACATTGTAACGATATGGTTCCAACTACAGCTCCAAAAACGACAAAGTAAGATGTCAGGAAGATGCAAATCTGCAGATTCTTACCAAGGGTTCGGTGCTCCAGCTCTGATTCGAGCCATCAGTATTTGAAGTAGGATTACTCCGTTCTGGATTTTCCTCCGTTTCTCTGGGCATTTTATGCATTGCTCTGTTGCCCATAGCAACTATAATTGAATTTCATCTCATTACAAGTTTGAAGCAAAGTGGAAACTTACTAATACTAAACGAATCTTCCTTAAGCTCCAGTCTTGTGTCTTACTACAGTAGGAGCACCATGGCACTTTACTCTCTTGTTTATTTGCTAGCGTGTCATCCAGCTTCTTCCATAAACAGAAAGAACCATCTACTGCTGGCGTCTTCACTGTTCATCTGAGCCTCAGCTATTTTTACACCCACTAGCTGTGCATATGAGTGGAATGTCAGTGGTATGTTTGGAACTAGAAAGTGTACAGGAGTACACAGCGACTGGCGTGAAGGTGGGAGCTGATATACATATACAGTAAATGACTACAACAATACCATGGCACCAGGTACTGTACAACTTACCTGGTACAACTGTGTACCTGATAAGAGGGAATGTAAAGCGTAATTGTTTCTATGTACTGTACAGTACATGCTAGGCATATTTTATGAAACTTTTTGTACAGTTGCATACAAACATTTTTACAAAATCCCCACCAGATTTATAGGAGTTTAAGTTACACTTTATTATACAGTATTTCATTTACATTACAAGCTTTCTTACTCAGAGTGACTTATACATCTGAGCAGTTGAGGTTTATGCACCTTAGCACAGTAGCAGCTTGAAGGTTGTGGGGTTTGAACCTGGGAACCAATCAGTAATCCAACACCTTTACCGCTGAGATACACAAAAAAAAGCACACCAAAAAAATATGCAAGTGTGTTTACAACACAGCTGCTTTACATTTAGTGATGCTCAGCAAACTGCATACCAGGCAAAGCTCACAGAGAGCTGAAAATGACGAAACGATGACTAAGCCGTGAAAGAGCATCTCCTGATCACAGCGTGTGCTCAATGTTCCAATAATTACAGTGTGTTGGCCACCATACTGTAGATAACACACACACAGACTTCCTCTTTCATAGAGAGACATTTCTGTCCTGATTTTTATCTCTTTTGGTTTATTTGTTTTCTTTTATGGATATCTCTTTGAATTGCTTTCTTTGTAGTGAAACAACCAAGTTTTTATAATACTGTACTGTAGCATCCTTGAATGTGCGTGCATTAGAAATTTAGAGGTAATTCACATAGTGTACAGTACAGCACTGAAATATGTACATACAGTACAGTGCAATATCTCATCAGCAAACATGTATAGGATTTGAAGCTGATGAATCAAAGTTCCCATTATAAATAGGACACACGTCTAATCATCTCCCACACTCAAGATGCACAAATGTTCAAACATCTCATGGTATGCATATACTGTATTTGTGCTTTATTGAGTTAATTTCCATACAGTATGTATTGAGAGTTTAGGGATACTCTGTACTATGACTACAGTATATTACTAACTCCTACTCAATAGTCTTTAGTTGGTGGGCTGGCTATACCATATAACTCCCCATAATCCCCCTTAAATCCCTCGGCACTAGTAAAAGTAAAATTAAATACCGACCGTATAGTGATTCCCACACTACCCAGGTTATGTTACGAGATATTGTGCTAGCAATACTATATTAATTCAGGAGGATCCAAAAAAACAACCCCCAACAAATCTATTGATCCTACTCTCATGATCAATAATTTGTAATTCATTTATATTTCGACCTACAGTAGTGAGCGACTTTCCTCATCTCTAAAGCATAAAGTAGTCCCGTGAGATGTGGTATGATTTATCAAAGCTACAGCACACTGCAGTGTACAGTAGCTACAGTATGTGTGGGAGGCAGAGTTAAATGTCCCCGTTCTCCTTACAAGCAAGGCTGAAAAACATGACACGCCATTACACTGCCTTGTCATAAATAGGATACTGGGCAGAAGTCTAATCCGCACCTGACGCAAAGAAAAAAGTGAGGTTTAATAACTGGTGAACTGTTATATAGACTTGTAGACCAGTGCCAGAACAACAGGTGACCATGTTAACTATTCATTCGTACACGCATGATGCGGTCACTGTTTCCGCGACCATCCTAAGCAAGAACGCAACAGCACAACAACTGGGCCATCCCTCATTTCTTCAAGTTAAATTTCATTACATTTGGGAACAAAATAGGAACAAATGTTTTACTGTGTCAGGCTGTAAAATGCATGAAGGTGCAATTTACAAAGTGGTTGTTTTTGTAAGCATTCACAGCATCACTTGCTTTTTATGCTTAATTGATTTATAGGCCATTGTGTGGCTTAACAACCAAAAAGCATTCCTTTGAAACTGGTCAGGTACCGTGACTGGACTGAAAATGAGAGCCAAAAATGAGAGTCAAATACGTCCTCCAGGAAGCCTTGAGTACTATTTCATTAGAAATAGATTACATTAGAAATACTGTACAGGAAAGTCTGGCTCTTGGTTGGCTCAAGATTTTGCACAGCACTGTATGTACAGTTGCCCTGTGATGGATTGGCATCCTGTCCAGGGTGTACCCCGCCTAGTGCCCGAAGTCTCCTGGGATAGGCTCCAGGCCCCCCGCGACCCTGAACACACAAGATTAAGCAGTATAGAAGATGAATGAATGAATGAATGTATGTACAGTATGTATAGATGAATAGATACTGTAGATAGATATAGTATACAGTACTATGACACAGTGACTTAGTGATTAGCATGTCGTCTTGCACTTCCAGGGTCGGGGTTCAATTCCCGACTCAGGTCTGTGTTCATGGTTGGTGGTTGTTCCCTGGGCGCTCCGGTTTCCTCCCACAGTCCAATGACATGCAGGTTAGGCTGATTGCCATTTTCAAATTGCCAGTAGTGTTTGAATGACAGCACACACATGTATACTGTACTGTATATATAGATAGATACAGTATATACTGTACAGTATAGTATACACAGTATACTGTATGTTACCTTTCTGTATAGTAACTCAAATGTCTCTTCCACATTTACTGTATAGTACAGTATCTCACAAATGACAATAATGACCACTCTTTTAATAACTCTAACCGATATTTTTCATTCTGAGAGCAGATTTTCTTTCAGGTTTAACCCCACTACATGCAGGCTTTAATCCTTTGGTAGGTGCAGAAGACAAACATATCTAATCTGTGGTAAACCACATGCCAGGCATAGTGGAGTTGGGGCACTGAATGAAAGTGTAATCTTCAAAAAAATAAAAAATTATAAATCTGTATCTGCCTTAAAATGACACAACTGTTTAGCAACATAAAGGCATAGTGTAACAAACCTAACACAAAAGTTAGAAATCCCTAAATCTTATTCTATGTTAATGCTGTCAAGCACAAATACATTGGAGACCTTCATATGGTTTTGTAAGCAAGATGCAGTACACTTCTTACTGTAAGTTAGTCTATGTCTACAAAGGACTATTTATATCTTTGACACAAATGTGATCACTTCAAACTATAAATTCTTGTATTGACTAGCTTAAACACCTCAAAGAGTACTGCAGTCCTCATCATTTACAGTGGCTACACGACTGCACTGAGTAAGGATGGGAAAAACAGGAGTCAGGGGCTATGTTACCATAGCAACTCGGACAGCTGGACTGCAAGAGTTTATTGGCAAGCTTGGTATGTGTGTGTGTGTGTGTGTGTGTGTGTGTGTGTGTTTTCTCAGCAGTTAATCTTTATTGCACTGCATATACAGTACCGGCTTGCTATAGCATGGTGGAAGGAGATTAGTTAAGCGGCACACATCAGGCTCTCTAATGCATCGTACAACCCAAATATACTCTATCAAGCTGCAAACCTTTAAAGAGATGTTTACCAAAGGGAGAAATAATATCTTGGCTCTAATAAAATATTAAATGATTTGTTATTGATTCCACCAGACAAGGATGTCCTTAAAATAAAACCTTTTAATGGATATAATACTAAGATTTGACTGTTTAGAATAAGTACTGTAGTCGATTACAGTCTTAAATTAATTAGCATTAATTCATTTGAGTCACATTTAGTCAAAATTATAAGTCTGCAAAATACAATACAAGCATATTTAATAGGCAAAAAAAACATGACAATTAATGAAATACTACATATACACTGCATATACTGTACAGATTGCAGAAATGCACAGATTGCTGTTTTGCATAACACTCTCCAGATTACTGTCAGATGCATAAATGGATTGCAAGCGTGTTCACTTCGAATGAAAAAGGCTGGATTATCAGCCCAGTCCACAGAGCCAGATGTGGAGGATTTTAAGTCAGTTGATTTAGAATCTAAAGTACATATACAGTACAGTAGCTCTAGCCCCTTAATAACACAGGATACTTCTGAGCAGCTTGCTACTTCAGTCACTCGTATCCTAACACATTTTGTGCTTATGTGTTCTTCTGGATATGACTGAGGTGGGTTGTTTAGCAAAGATCTAAACATGACCTGACTCCATCACATACGTTAATTTGAAGCACGAAGAATAGGAAACACCTGATATTCTAAACATATTCATTCATTCATTTTCTGTACCGCTTTATCCTTATATACAGGGTCGCGGGGGCCTGGAGCCTATCCCAGG